>JAXCGZ010000230.1:0-102733 GCA_037179515.1 Halocaridina rubra
CCATATCTCTCACCCCTAGCAATCAGTATGTCTAGGTAACGCTCCTCATCGAATGTTTTGATGGTTTCCATATTTGTTTCCTGTGACTGCCTGGTTTCCTAAACAGTCAATAACGAAGTTCCAAAACAACCACACAAAAAAACAAATCTCTACAATACAGTAGTAGAAAAAAAAAATCCAACACCACAGTTCAAACTTAAACGTAAAAGTGATCTCAAAACCTCACCATAAAAGTGACTCAAAATACAATCAGGTGCAACAGCAGCAAAATGTTGCAAAACAGTGTATGAAACACTGGCAGTAAAGAATGGCAGTCGTGCCTGCTTAACAGGAATACGTGGCAGTACCTGCGGTTATTGTGCAAATGAAAGGAATGAGCAACACAAGTGCAACAGGAACAAAATGTTGCAAAACAGTGCATGAAACACTGGTAATACAGAATGGCAGTCGTGCCTGCTTAACAGCAATATGTGGCAGTACCTGCAGTTATTGTGCAAATGAAAGGAATGAGCAACACAATCAAGTGCAACAGCAACAAAATGTTGCAAAACAGTGTATGAAACACTGGTAATACAGAATGGCAGTCGTGCCTGCTTAACAGCAATACGTGGCAGTACCTGCAGTTATGGTGCAAATGAAAGGAATGAGTAACAACGAATTTTACCGACTAGCACCCAGTGCCTGAGAGTACAAACAAGTACAGTATAGCGGTCGTGCCTGCGTATGAGCGCGTATATGGCAGTACCCACAAATAAAATGTCGTAAATAATACGAACAAGTACAGTATCGCGGTCGTGCCTGCGTATGAGCGCGTATATGGCAGTACCCACAAATAAAATGTCGTAAGTAAAATTCTGGAGTGTTACCAAAAGGGCACAGATCCTATGCAAAATACACCAACGATAAGCTAACAGCTTACTAGGCAGCCAGATTACACATTTCTACTAGTAATGAGAAAATTTATTTTCAAGTGACAACTCAGACACATGAAAGGCTTAGCCTAGGCTCGATAAATGACACCAAAGTTTTTCTTCCAATCTATGAGCAGTCAAATGCTTGAATATAAAACACAATTATAAGCAAAAATACTTAATATGCTTTCTCCCAATTCCTAATTCCAAGGAAATATAAACAATTCCTAACAAGTATCACCCTTTAACGGATATATAAAACACGAATGCTTTAAAACTCAATCTTATCACGCAAATAAATGAAATTTTATATAACACGTCTTCTCGTCATGCAAAATTTCTAAAGTCTGTTACCACATAATCTCATGTAGATTTCCTGAAATATTGTTTACCACATGGGAAACAAGAAAATATTAGTTACCATAATTAATTTTGAAAACAAAGAAAAATTTCTTATCCGCAACGTCTTTAGCGCGAAAATTTTCGTGTGCAGCCTAAGATTCATTCATTTCAATAATCGAGCCAATGGTAATCAGGTTTCAGGTGCAATGTTAAAAAGCAAAATAAAAATAAATTTATAAATTCAGTCTGTCTGTTCGGGTCCCCGTTCGGGCGGCAATCTTGTTGGGGTTTAGGATGGTAGAGTGTTGTTAAGATTCTATTATACTAAGGGGACTCAAAGTACCGAGCTCGGTTAAGAGCTCACAAACAGACAGGACAGATATTTGTACTTGAACACCCCATCTCTATTACCATTAGTCGGTTAAATGAAACTCAGAATTCAACTTTCTTTTAATTTTGGAAATGCAATGACATTAAAAGAATTGAATTAAATTTCTCAAATTAAATTTTATGAAATGCTGCCTCGAATCCCGGAGGTGGTGAGCACGATTTCGTTTCCCGGCACCACGGACGTATGCCAAGACTTTGGCCTCAACTCGATGATTACCTCTGTCACACAGGCAGAGTAGAATACAGGACACTGCAATTTCAGAAACAGAAAGGACACACTGTTTATAATGGGAAACTGAAAGCATGAGCACACATATAATGAGTTTCCAATGTCATTCTACTGGATGAATATATATTGGTTATTCACAGCTAACCAGAAATATTTATGCTACCATAACAGCATACAAAACCATTAATTCTTTACTGGTTTTAAAGGAAAACAATATATTCACAATAAATGAAAATTAAGCAAGACAAATACAGTACTGTATGTATTCCTTAAATTGTGGGCAACCACAGAAGTTGCAATGCTTATTACTGATTAACAATTAATATGGTAAAACACTCTATTTAGGATAAAGGAAGAATCTACGAGATAAATACAGTATTCATTCACTTTTAGTTATCAAGAACTTTGCAATGAAAAAAAGGGTGCAAAACCACCTTTTGAGGTATTTGCAACTTATAACTCAAAACACTTTATCCCCAACATATGAAGAATTAGCAAGATAAATACGGTATGCATTCATTAAATTGTGGTTAACAAGAAATATTTGCAAAGCCAACTGGGAAAAATTACCTTTTAAATATTTGCAATTTGTATAGCAAATAGCTTTATTGACGAGTTTTTGACGTAAAACACTTTATTTACGATGATAGAAAGGGGTGAAATAAAATTAGAATTTATTAGGAAAAGAGATAGATTTTTACGGGCTCATAACCAGTCTTCAGAGGATGAGATTTTCGTTTATCACATTCAGTGAAAAGAAACTTCTCAGCAATATATATCAGCTGTAATTTACAGGTTAAGGAATTAACTTTGACAAGTGAGATTCCAGTTTGGTAATCTACAAAATTTCGTGTGTATGGGAATGAAATCTGAGAATGAAAATCCATAAGATTTATCCAGTAACGAATGTAACTAATTCTCGAAAATAAACCAATTTGCTTGACCCATGAGCTTTACCATGCACTACCCCTCACCTTGTTGTGCTAGATGAATTCCTGTGAAGATGCCACGTAATTAAGATTTGAAATAAACTTAGACTGCCCAGGCGAGATGTTGCCTCTGGGCAGTCTCGGCGCTAAAAGAGAGCGTCTCATTGTCCCTCCTGGTGAGTTCATCTGTAGGATACATTTCTAGAGCAGTAATTGGCTCTGATATCATTTTAAGGACTATTTTAGTGGTGGTCCCTGGCAGGCAATTATAGCAGAGATGCAAGGGAGAGACAGTATTTTTAGGTGCAACAAGTGGAAGCAAATAAAATAAGACGAGAATAATAATGAAAAGTTAGGTTACTGGTAAAATATCTCATAATTTTCTTGGCTCGTAGCAGACAGAAAATAGGAGCAGCCTTTATATCGGGGCTATACTTCTACACGTACAAGAAGAGTAAATAAGGTATATTTAAAATTAGCTATAAGCTAAAATACAAATTGCAAATAATCATAATCTGCAAAAGTCAAGAAGTGGGAATTATTTTTTTAGTTAGAAAATAACAGTTATGTTACTAATTTATTTAATAAGGCATCTAACAGCCTCTGGTGACTTTGAGCGAAACACTCTGTCACAATATACACACAGTAATCCCTCGCTATTTCACGGTTCACCTATCGAGGATTCAGTGCATCGCGGATTTTTTTGGGAAATAAAAAACAAAACCATTTAAGATTATTGTGACTCCATGATGGGCAAAACAGTGATAAAATGAAACAGCCATTATCAGGCTGTAAAGAGAAACAGAGATGGAGAGTGTAATGACCTGTCGGATGTGAAGGGATCATAAAAGATGTGTAATGAATATCCAGTTCTCTGCTGAGTTTTAATATACCTCTGCATTACTTTCATGATGTCTATTCCAATAATTCTTCTTAGATCTTATGTTGTTATTATTATTATTATTATTATTATTATTATTATTATTATTATTATTATTATGATTATTATTATTATTGGCGGCAATAATTTTCCTTTGATGATGATTGTGGAATTATTATTATTATCATAATTATTATTTTTATTATTATTATTATTATTATTATTATTATTATTATTATTATTATTATTATTATTATTAAGGGTTCATCATTGTTTGTACATCTGTTGATTTATTTACTTTAATAACTGTGTACAGTGCCCCTCCCTAGTTGGCTGGGACAAAGAGAGTGTGGGGTTGGGTAGAATAGAATGTTGGAGAGAGAGAGAGAGAGAGAGAAGAGAGAGAGAGAGAGAGAGAGAGAGAGAGAGAGAGAGAGAGAGAGAGAGAGAGAGAGAGAGAGAGAGAGAGAGAGAGAGAGATCTTTAATTAACTCTTGTTCATTCAACTAAAACTACAATATTTATTGTAAAAATAATGGTTTAATTACAAATTCGTAATATGATAATAATAATATTAATATAATAATAATAATAATAATAATAATACATACATACATACATACATATACTTTGGCTGTTTCCCCCTTAAATTGGGGGGTAGCCGACATCAAAAAAGGAAAACAGTTTGGGGAGAAGTTATTCTCCCCCCCACTCCCCTTCTTCTTTGACGTCTCACAGGAGGTTGGTAATAATAATAATAATAATAATAATAATAATAATAATAATAATAATAATAATCTCCACAATCATCATCAAAGGAAAATTATTGTTGCCAATAATAATAATAATAATAATAATAATAATAATACATCATCATCATCATCATCATCATCATCATCATCATCATCATCATAATAATAATAATAATATCTAAGGAGAATTTTTGGAATAGACATCATGAAAGTAATGCAGAGGTATAGTAAAACCCAGCAGAGAGCTAGATATTCATTACACATCATTTATTATCCCTTCACATCTGACAGGTCATTACACTCTCCATGTCTGTTTCTCTTTACAGCCTGATAAAGGCTGTTTTATTTTGTTATTTTTGGGCCGCCTGGTGTCATAATCATCTTTAAATTTTTTTTTCTTTTAAGGTGTTCCTACTTCTCGGAAATTCACCTATCGCGGCCGGTCCCGGAACCGAACCCTCGCGATATATGAGGGAGTACTGTATATATATATATATATATATATATATATATATATATATATATATATATATATATATATATATATATATATATATATATATATATATATATATATATACAGTGTTACCCCGGTTATTCGCGTTTCTTGGTTCGCTTTCTCACTGTATCGCGTTTTGTTTTTGGATAAATTATTATTTTATTTCATGGGTATATGCAAAAATATTAAAATATTAAAAAAAAAAAATTCTCAGTATTTTAATTTTTTTTTATTGAAAAAACATATTTCATTATCTAATTGATAAAAAAAAATTATTTCCCAGCCTACGAATAATAAAACAGTAAAAAATAGTAAAAAACATAAATGTAGATAGATAGATAGATAGATAGATAGATACGTTTATTGACCACCTCATTTGAAAAGTAATGTAAAATCTTTACAAAAGGAATATTTGGTCCAAATTACAATGAATAAATACAATAGATTTTGTACAATCATCAAATAAGTAGATGAATTTTAAATTAATATACATTGTACTAATAACTGAATGATATACGTACGTACAGTATAACTCACAGTATTGCATCATACGAAATAGTGTTAGATAGCGTACAATGTATTTGGGTCGCAGCTACGTGAGCTAGCATATATAATTATATTTCCAGTGGTTTCATGATTTTATTGATAAAAAAAACGTATTTATTAACCTAAGAATAATAAAACAGTAAAAAATAGTAAAAAACATAATACTAACATTATTGCAATATGTAAAATACGATACCGCTATCAGCGTTTTGGACAAAGACTCGTTCAGTCTAACTCACGTGTGTGCCGTTCACGTTGTGCTTATTAAACGTTTTGCTTGTGTTCGATAGCGTACAATGTATTGGGTTCGAAGCTACGTGAGCTAGCATATATATTTATATTTCCAGTAGTTTCATGATTTTATTGATATAAAAAACGTATTTCTTAGCCTAAGAATAATATAACAGTAAAAAAAGTAAAAAACATAAATACTAACAGTATTGAAACATTTAAAATACGATACCGCTATCAGCGTTTCGGACAAAGGCTTCCATCTTCCATCGTCTCGCCTCACTCGTGTGCGCCATTCACGTCGTGCTTATTATTATTAATATGTTTTGCTTGTGATTTTTTTACTCGCATATTTTAACCTTTGCAATGCCTCCCAAGCATCCTTCATCTTCTAAGGCTTCTTGTAGTGAGCCAAAGCGGCAAAGGAAAATGTCAACCATTGTAGATAAAGTGAAGCTCTTAGATATGTTGAAAGAAGGAAAAAAGTTTGTGGATGTCGGCCACTATTTTACGTAAACGTAAAAATTATTGTAAATTATGGAACCTATGTATGTCAAGTCATCATCACCTCATTCACGGTAAGTTTTCCTATCACTTTCATAAATATATTACGTTGCTTGCTGTTATTTATAATGTAAAGGGTGTCTTTTTAACAGTACAGGGAGGGTTTATACAGTGTAAACGTAAAAATACATTAAAATATCTGTGTACATATAGGCTGATCCTACTCCGCGGATTTCCTGGTTTGCGCCGAGTCCTGGAACCGAACTACCGCAATAAGGGAGGTAACACTATATATATATATATATATATATATATATATATATATATATATATATATATATATATATATATATATATATATATATATATATATATATATATATATATATATATATATATGCAGTCTTCATTCAATTATCGGGAAGGTTCGGTTCCGGGACTCTGCGAGAGACAGGAAAATTTCGGAGTAGGATCAGCCTATATGTACATAGATATTTTAATTTATCTTTACGTTTACACCGTATAAACTGTATAAACCCTCCCTTTACTTCATAAACAACAGCATGCAAGCGTAAATTTTTATGACATACTCATGTACATAGGTATTTTACAATTAGTTTTACGTTTACTCTATAAACCCTCCCTGCACTGTTAAAAAACCACCCTTTACTTTATAAATAACAGCATGCAACGTAAATTTATATGTACGTGATAGGTAAACTTACTGTGAATGAGGTGGTAATGGTTTGTTGACTCTATAGGAAATTATTCCGCAGCCAATAACAGCTTTACGGCTGTTATTCACTGAGGCCAAAATAGCAGCTGACATCCGTAAACCTTTTTCCTTCTTTCAACATATCCAAGAGTTTCACCTTATCCGTTATGGTTAACATCTTTCTTTGCCACTTAGCCTCACTACCAGAAGCCTTAGAAGATGAAGGATGCTTGGGAGGCATTGCAAAGGTTAAAATACGCGAGTAAAGAAATCACAAGCAAAACGTATTAATAAGCACAACGTGAACGGCGCACACGTGAGTTAGACTGAACGAGTGAGGCGAGACAATGGAAGATGGTGGAAGCCATTGTCCGAAACGCTGATAGCGGTATCGTATTTTACATGTTGCAATACTGTTAGTATTTATGTTTTTTTACTATTTTTTACCGTTTTATTATTCTTAGGCTAAGAAATACGTTTTTTTATCAATAAAATCATGAAACTACTGGAAATATTAATATACATGCTAGCTCACGTAGGTGCGACCCCAATACATTGTACACTATCGGACTATTTCACATGATGCAATACTGTGAGTTATATATCTAAATTTATGTTTTTTACTATTTTTTACTGTTTTATTACTCTTAGGCTAGGAAATACTTGTTTTATCAATAAAATAATGAAAATTGCAATATGTACTAGCTTACGCAGGTTCGACCCTTTTCGTTTTCCGAAACGCTGATACCGGTATCATATTTTACATGGTGCAATACTGTTAGTATTTATGTTTTTTCCTATTTTTTACCATTTTATTATTTTTAGGCTAAGAAATATGTTTTTTTTTATCAATAAAATCATGAAAGTGCTTGATATATAAATATATATGCTAGCTCACGTAGCTGCGACCCCAATACATTGTACGCTATTGGACACTATTTCACATGATGCAATACTGTGATTATACTGCATACCTAAATTTATGTTTTTTACTGTTTTTTACTCTTGTATTATTCGTAGGCTGGGAAATACATTTTTTTTATCAATTAGATACTGAAATATGTTTTTTCAATAAAAAAATGAAAATACTAAATTTTTTTTATTTTTTTAATATTTTAATACTTTTGCATACTGTATACCCCCCAAAAAAAAAATTTGCCAAAAAAAAAATCGCGGTACAGTGAAATCGCAAGCCAAGAAACGCGATACAGCGAAGGATCACTATATATATATATATATATATATATATATATATATATATATATATATATATATATATATATATATATATATATGATTAATAATTGCAAGTATAATATATGAAATAAAAGAATAGGTTTTAATGTACTCATACCAAGAATTTTAAATGTTTATCTCTCTTTGAGTTGCTCTTCAATTAATTTTTTTTTTAAATTAAGAGATTTATTTCTCACTGTTCAGTTTGTAAGATGTTTAAAAGGAATGAAAAACTTCATAAAACTATATTTTAAAAATATTTTACATGTAATTATGGGCTACATATATGTTTTATGAATGACTGTATTTGATTTTTTTTATATTGTTGTTGAAATGTAACTTGCCATATGCTTAATATAACTCTTCTGCTCATCAGTGGTAAGCAGACCAATTTGTTAATTATCTTTTATTTTAAATTTTTTGCTCTCAGCTATTGTGGCTGCATTTATATATGCTTTTGTGTTCAGGTTATTTCTTGGCATGCTTTTGAATGATATTTTACATTTCTTTTAGTATTTAATACTTTTAAAATATGCATGGTACTGTGACTATGTCTGTTATATTTGCATGCTAATTCTTATTTACATTACGCTCATCTCTTTCATTCCCATTTTTATTGGTTATTTTGCCCTGTTATATTTCCTTGAAAACTGACCATCTTTAATTGACTCGTACTTGCAGTGAAGGGTCATACTGCAGATGCTTTCATATTAAGGGAGAAATGTAACACTGGAATAATGCAGTGAGTGCTGAGTAAACTAACAATGCTGTGAAGAATCATATACTGAATACACTAATAATGCAGTGAAGAATCTTATAGTGAATACACTAATAATGCAGGGAAGATTCTTAAATTTAATACACTAATAATGCAGTGAAGAATCTTATATTTAATAAACTAATAATGTGGTGAACAATTTTATATATAATAATTAATATTTGTCCTACTACAACAACTCTTAAAATTTGTTTCACACCTGGATTCATATTCCCTATAGAGAGATATATTCCAGAAAATAGTTTGGGGTTCTGTATCATTAACAATAGGGAATTCAGTATAAAATCTGATGACGATTGATGACTTACATAGTATTTATACCTGTAGAAATAATGTCGTCTTTTTATTAGCAATAAATAAGCTGAAACCTTGACTCTGAATAAAATATAAACTGCTCATGGTTTTTTTTTCATTTGTAATGCTATTATTGATCCTGTTTTTCATTACTGTCGGGAATAATAATTTAACCTAGGTTCTTAATCAGCAGAGTTCTTCCTTCACCATGCATATGCCTCTACTCTTGGTTTTAAATTATAAATGATAATGACCTGTAACTGAAACTATTGTCTAAAACACTAAATATTAAATAAGATTTTTTAGCTTCTTTAGCTAAAGGAGTCATCAATATATCCTGTTAGTATTGATAAGATACTACAATAAAAAAGTTAAAGTATAAGTAATATTGAAACTAAGAAGCAGCATGTATCGTGTGTGACAAGACTTATATAATATTTGAAATCTGACTGAAAATGTGTTTTTCTGTTTGTCTACATGCATCCCTTCAACAGTCTCTCTCTGGTTTAGTTATAGTCAACCTGGACTTGAGTCACTTTAAAGACAAAGATGGAACATGGTTCCAGCCAAGCGTTCTATTTAATGATCCCTTTTACTGGCTCTTAAGGACTATAAGATAGTTCACAGAGACTTCAGAAAGAAACATGCCCCTTCTTTTTCTGCCTATTGCAAAGTTAGCTGACTCAATCAGTGTCTCTTGGGCGTGGTGTAAGGAATCAAATAATATACATCCCAATCCTGTATTGGGTGAGTGCTTTCCAGGTTTTAAAACATTTCTAACCTTTTTCCAATTTGAATGATGAATATGCTATACTGTATTTAGATATGAAATACATTTACTGAAATCATGTCTATTTCAAGTATTATTTTTATGAATAGCATTATGCATGGAGCTAATGCTTTTCTTTATCTTCATGCAGAAACTGCCATGTTCAGTCTATTAAATTACTGAGTCTCTTTACCTTTAGAAGAAAGAATGATTTTACAAGTTGCATCTGTAAACTAGGAGGAAAACATAAACACTCCTCACTTTCAAAATTAAGTTATAAGATTCTCTCCAATAATCTGTTAAAATGCATTTCAAAATTACTCACTATCTTTACTTTTTGCTGAAATGAGAAAGAATATACCTAAGAGACTGAGAAGTGAGGTTCTTAGAATATACTACGGAAAATGAACAAGTATCATGTAAAAATTATGGTGTTCAGAAACAACTGAATATTTGTACCCAATTATGAGCCACAAGGGGACAGATATCCCTCTGGGATGTCGGACAGCTTTGCATTTCCTCGGAAGTGATGGTTCCCCCTACAAAACTTCCTTTTGGCCACTTTCTCTAGGAAGTACAGTCTCATCTCGAATTAACGCGAGGATAGATTCTCAAAAGGGTCGCGTAATTCAAATTTTGCATAATTCAAATAGTCACTTTTCATAAGGAATAATGTTAATAGGCATAGATATGTTCCACAAGTGTACATAAACACACTATGCTAAAGAAATAAGCTAAGTAAAACATATTTTACTAGTACATAACAAAGCTGAAATAGCTGTATTTATGTAAATTAAAATACAAATAGTGTACAATATTAAAATATACAGAATTGCCTATAAATTCTGTGCAGTAAACAAATAAACTCCCTCTAGTATACGGTGGGCAACAGGCATACTGGGACGTGCGGGGTGGCGGTGAACGGTTGACTTAAGCGGTAGGAGAAGAGGAAGGGGAAACGGAAGAATGAACCCCTATCTGCAAATGTAAATAAAGTAAACAAAAGGAACACTAGAAAACGCAATTTTTTTATTTCATTATGCAACGTCTGAATTACTGTAATGAAAAAAAAAAATATAAAAGACATTCTACTCACTTTATATACAATGAGCAACAGGCATGGAACGAGCATGGTGGCTGTGAGCACGTGACTTAACCGTTAGGAGAAGAGGAGGGGGAAGCGGGAGAACAAACCCCTATCTGCAAACGTACACAAAGATAAAATAAAAAAAATAAACAAAAGGAACACTAGAAATTTGACTTTTTCTTCATTATGCTACGCCGGAATTACTGTAATGAAAAAAAAAATATAAAAAACATTCTACACTCTCTATATATGATGAGCAACAGGCATGGGACGTGTGTGGTGGTGGTGAGCAGGTCCCTTCAGCAGTAGGAGAAGAGGAGGGGGAAGTGGGAGAGCTAACCCCTAGCTGCAAAAATAAATAAAGATACTGTAATATAAAAAAGTTAACAAAAGCAAGCCTAGAAAACTCGGATTTTTTTTTTACATTATGCAATGCTTTAATTACTGTAACAAAAAAAAATATAAAACACATTTTATTCTATTCACTCTATATACGGTGAACAACAGGCATGGGACGAGCGTAGTGGCGGTGAGCATGTGATTTAAGCGGTAAGAGAAGAGGAGGGGTAAGCAGGAGAACGAACCCCTAGTTGCAAAGATAAAGATACTGTAACATAAAAAGATCAACAAAAGCAAGACTAGAAAACTTAATTTTTTTTCATTATGTAATGCCTGAATTACAATAATGTAATTAAAAAATATTAAACATTCTACTCCATATACGGTGAGCAACAGGCATGGGATGAGCGAGGTGGCAGCGAGCAGGTGACATAAGCAGTTGGAGAGGGAGGAGAAGATGAGGAAGAGGAAGTGGGAGAGCCAACCCCTAGCTGCAAAAATAAAGATTACATAAAAAAATGAACAAAAGCAAGACTAGAAACCTCATTTTTTTTATTATGCAATTCCTGAATATAGTACTGCATTACAGTATTAAAGCTTTAACAGAAAAAAATTTAAAATATTATACAGGTGTACTCTCTCTATATACGATGGGCAACAGGCATACTGGGACGAGCAGGGTGGCGGTGAGGAGGTGACAAGTGGGAGGAGAAGAGGAGGAAGGGAGAGAGCTAACACCTGGTTGTGGTTGGGGTTCATACTGCTTAGATGTGCTGGTCTAAGGGTCATCAGAATCACTTGTTTTGGATGAGAAGTAGGCATCAAGAGTTGCCTGATGTGCAAGCCTCCTCCTTTTTTCCAAAAGTTCATTGTAGCAGGCAACCTCATGCATAATCTTTCAATACGTCAAGCCTGCACGCTCCATATTAGGATCATCCTTGTCCAAAATATCGCACTCTCTATATGGTGGAAAGATTAAGTCAATTTTTGAACATTGAGTGCTTTCATGGGGTCTCATGAAGTGTGCTGCCTCCTTTTCCTCCTCCTCACGTTGTCGCTGAGCTTCCATATCGTCCAAATCCTTGGCAGTCAATTCCTCTGTGTGGGAACCAAGCCCGGCATCCACATTTCACATCCTCCTCATGAACGTCGGAGAATCCCACCCCTTGTGCGAGCTGAACACACTCAAGTCTCGTCCTTGACAGCTGATCATTGAGATTAAAATCCGTGAATGAGTTTACAAGCTGCGGGCAAATCTCCTTCATGACCCATGCAAACATGACTGTGTAACTTCACCCCAAGAATCCTTCACAAACCACATAGCGTTCTTTATATTGAACTCTCTCCAGTAATTCGATACTGCATTTTTCTGTACCTCTATTACCAAGAGATTGGGGGCATCAGCTGCTCTCTCAAGGTTGGCCATGCTGATGTCAGTCTTTCTGCTGAGGTCTCTGAAAGAATTCCTTAGGCAATGAGATTTCATCATCTGCATTACCCCCTTGTCCATTGGTTGGAGTACAGTGTTCACCCCCTTATTGCGGTAGTTTGGTTCCGGGACCCGGCGCGAACCAGGAAAACCGCGGAGTAGGATCAGCCTATATGTACATAGATATTTTAATTTATTTTTACGTTTACACTGTGTAAACCCTCCCTGTACTATTAACAAACCACCCTTTACTTCATAAATAACAGCATGCAACGTAAATTTATATGAAAGTGATAGATAAAATTATGGTGAATGAAGTGGTAATTACATGACATACTCATTTACAATTATTTTTAAGTTTACGTACTGTATAAACCCTCCCTCCACTGTTAAAAAAACATGAACTATCTCACATAGGTGAGAGCTACTGGAAATATAAATATATATGCTAGCTCACGTAGCTATCGGACACTACATATATCGCATGATGCAATACTGTGAGTTATACTTTACGTACATATATCTAAATTTATGTTTTTTACTATTTTTTACTGTTTTATTATTCTTAGGCTAGGAAATTCTTGTTTTATCAATAAAATAATGAAAATTTTAATATTCACTAGGTCACGTAGGTGAGAGCCTTTGCGTTTTCCGAAACACAGATACAGGTATCGTATTTTATGTGGTGCAATACTGTTTACTATTTTTTACTGTTTTACTATTCTTAGGCTAAGAAATACGTTTTTTTTATCAATAAAATCATGAAACTACTGGAATTATAAATATACACCTTGTTCTCAAAATAACGCCTAGATAGGTTCTCAGAAGTGTCGTGTAAATGGAAAATCGCATGAAAAAACGAGTTATTTTCCATAGGAAACAATGATAAAGGGCATAGATACGTTCCAAACCTTTCATAGACACACCATGCCAAAGATATAAGATAAGTAAAAAAAATATTTTATTACTACATAGCAAAGCAGAAAGCCCTGTATCTATTTTTAAGAGTATACAAAAGATATTCATATTCACTTTACAGTTAGAAATTAACATACATTACTGTACTTTACTCTATTATGCAGTGGGCAACAGTTATACAGTACACTGGGACATGCATGGTGGCAGTGAGCAATTAACTTATGTGGCAGAAGAGGAGGAGGATGCAGGAGAACGAGCCTCTATCTGCAAATGTATATAAAGATAAAATAAGAATTATAAATAACCAAAGCAAAACTAAAAAACGAAAAAATAAATTAATTATGCAATGCCTAAATCTACCAAATGACAGATTAAAAAAAAACTTAATGTACATTCTCTAGAGAGGCACAGAGTTAGGGGGGATATGATTGAGGTGTATAAATGGTTTAAAGGGTTTAACAAGGGTGATATTAATAAAGTTTTAAAAATTCATGATCAAACCAGAACTCGTAATGGGTAATGGATTTAATCTTGATAAATTTAGGTTCAGAAGGGAAATTGGTGAAAATTGGCTTGGTAATACCGTAGAGTATTCCTAGTAGGATAATAAATGCCAATACCTTAGACACCTTCAAATGTAGATTAGATAGACTTATGACAGAAGTAGGGTGGGTATGAATAGATTAGTGTTTATTAGAAAAATCATAAAAAGAAAAATAGGATAAATAAGTAGAGTAGAATAGAATAGGTTAGACATGCTGAAAATATCATTCAAAAATGGAACTGCCTCGTGTGTGCCAGTAAGTATGTTGCAGTGTCCCCTATTTTTATGTTCTAATGTTCTTAATATTTTCAGAACACGTGTTTTGCATCCTCCTTCCATTTTCAAATTTGTATCTGGTTTCTGAATGACAAATTTGTTAATAAAATGTATCCAATTCTCTCTCTCTCTCTCTCTCTCTCTCTCTCTCTCTCTCTCTCTCTCTCTCTCTCTCTCTCTCTCTCTCTCTCTCTCTCTCTCTCTCTCTCTCTCTCTCTCTCTCTCTCTCTCTCTCTCTCTCTCTCTCTCTCTCTCTCTCTCTCTCTCTCTCTCTCTCTCTCTCTCTCTCTCTCTCTCTCTCTCTCTCTCTCTCTCTCTCTCTCGCTCTCTCTCTCTCTCTCTCTCTCTCTCTCTCTCTCTCTCTCTCTCTCTCTCTCTCTCTCTCTCTCTCTCTCTCTCTCTCTCTCTCTCTCTCTCTCTCTCTCTCTCACGTATTTCTTTACAAAAAACGAATTAAAACTTAGGTTTATTACCTTCAAAATGAGCACTGTAATGAGCGTGATTAAGACTAAAGCAATAATTATATATACATAATAAGATGAAAAATTTCTACCTAATTCCTGTTTAAGAGAGACATTACAAAAGATTCGTGGAAAGGAAATTAATTTAACTGTCTTTTAACTCATTAACGTTTTTATTAAAAGTTCATTATTATATTTATCATTTGCTGCCCCAAACAACTCATCAACTTGTAAAGTAACTGATGTATGCGTTGTTTGTAAGACTATTCTCCTTTTAATATAAATATATTCTATATAATGTAAGTGAAATGAAACGAGAGAGAGAGAGAGAGAGAGAGAGAGAGAGAGAGAGAGAGAGAGAATCTTTAATTAACTCTTGTTCATTCAACCAAAACTACATTATTTATTGTAAAAATAATGGTTTAATTACAAATTCGTAATAATAATAATAATAATAATAATAATAATAATAATACTAATAATAATAATAATCTCCACAATCATCATCAAAGGAAAAATATTGTTAAAAATAATAATAATAATAATAGTAATAATAATAATAATATCTAAGGAGAATTTTTGGAATAGACATCATGTGAGTAATGCAGAGGTATATTAAAACCCAGCAGAGAGCTGGATATTCATTACACATCTTTTATAATCCCTTCACATCTGACAGGTTATTACACTTTCCATCTGTTTCTCTCTACAGCCTGATAAAGGCTGTTTTATTTTATCATTTTTTTGGTCCATCCTGTTGTCACAATAAAAAAAAAAAAATTTTGTTTTTTTGGGGGGGGGGGTGCGTTATTCGCGTATTCCGAATATTTTACTATTATTTTTGGGGGGCGTTATTGCAGTTTCGCATATAAAAAAATCGCGTATAAAAGGAACAAGGTGTATATGCTAGCTCATGTAGCTGCGACCCCAATACATTGTACGCTATCGAACACTATTTCGCATGATGCAATACTGTGAGTTATACTGTACGTACGTATATCATTCAGTTATTAGTACAATGTATATTAATTTAAAATTCATTTATTTGATGATTGTACAAAATCTATTGTATTTATTCATTGTAATTTGGACCAAATATTCCCTTTGTAAAGATTATATTTTCAAAAGAGGTGGTCAATAAACGTATCTATCTATCTATCTAAATTTGTTTTTTACTATTTTTTACTGGTTTATTATTCGTAGGCTGGGAAATAATTTTTTTTTTATCAATTAGATAATGAAATATGTTTTTTCAATAAAAAAATGAAAATACTGAGAATTTTTTTTTTTTAATATTTTAATATTTTTGCATATACCCATAACATAAAATAATAATTTATCAAAAAAAAGAACCACGATACAGTGAGAACGCAAACCAAGAAATGCGAATAACCGGGGGAACACTGTAGTGATGTATTTGGCGGAAGAAACAAAACTTTTATATTCGGGCTAAGATCGACAATTGACGGATGATGGGATGGTGCATTATCCAAAACAAGAAGAATTTTGATGGGTATATCCTGACCCTTGCAATAGAATTCTAACTTGCTTGGGAGACGCATCAAGGAATAATCTTTAAAAATACTCCCAGTCATCCATCCCTTCTTATTTGCGTACCAGTGCACCGGAAGTTACTCTTTATAGTAACCCTTTAGTGCATGAGGATTTTCTGAGTGGTAAACCTTTACAGGCTTCAGCTTCATATCGCCCTCAGCCTTAGCACCATGCAGCAGCATAAAGCAATCTTTTGTTGCCTTGTAGCCTGAAGAATGTTTTTCTACTATGGAATTATACTTCCTTTCTGGCATCCGTTCAAATATAAAGCAGTTTCATCCATATAAAAAATCTGCTTTGCCTTATATCCCCCTTCCTCAATGATGGCCTTTAATTCGGGAGGAAACCGCTTTGCCGCCTCCTAATCAGCTGATGCGCTCTCGCCTTGTGTTTTTTGGTTGTGATAACCAAACTTATGCTGAAAATTTGCAAACCAGCTAGGGCTAGCTGCAAAGGATTTAGTACTTTGCCTTCCACCTGAGATTTCGAATGTTCATAAATATCACTTGTTTTTTCCTTTACAATATTGTATGGCAAATTTGTTTGCTGTTTGTTCTTTATGCTCATCCACGTACATAATATCTTTTCCATTTTCTCCATAATATCCGATCTCATATATGTGAAAACCTTGCCAAACTTAAACTAATACTAGCTTTTGCACTTTCTTTAATTTTATCCGCATTTTCACAGATGGTATGCAGTGTGCTTTCACTGAGTTGCATCGACTGTTTTATTGTCACTGTACTCTTACCACGCTCTTAACGGGCCAACACTTGCAATTTTACTTCAAGGTTTATAGACTTTCTCGCTATTTTGGGAACAGAAGCACTTCCACAGTCTTTTCCTGGGTGTTTACTGGCCATGATAAATGAATAAAAATACCACAAAAAGGCAAAGGAAATACAAATCTTACCAAAACAACTGTTAGAACAAGCTATATATACACTCAGTATGCTGGGTGAGGAGAGACTGAAGCACATGGTAGCATGGCGGGAAGGTGCTTTTCTTGCTCACGTTAAATGCGTATTTCAAATTTTTTTACTACTGATTTGTAGACGCACTAATCCAAATACGCATAGTTTAAACTCTCGTATATTGAGAGGTGACTGTACTTTAGAAACTGTCCATCCATCAGACTTTTGTCTGCTCATTTACCAGGAAAAGGTCTATGGCCTAGTGCCCAGGCTGTCCCTGAATCTTAGATTTATCCCTCCCTAATGCATATGATGAATACAGTGTTACCCCGGTTATTCGCGCTTCCTGGTTCGCTTTCTCACTCTATCGCGTTTTTTTTTTGGGTAAATTATTATTTTATTTCATGGGTATATGCAAAAATATTAAAATATTAAAAAAAAAAATTCTCAGTATTTTAATTATTTTTATTGAAAAAAAACATATTTCGATATCTAATTGATAAAAAAAAATTATTTCCCAGCCTACGAATAATAAAACAGTAAAAAATAGTAAAAAACATAAATGTAGATAGATAGATAGATACGTTTATTGACCACCTCTTTTGAAAAGTACAGTATAATCTTTTCAAAAGGAATATTTGGTCCAAATTACAGTGAATAAATACAATAGATTTTGTACAATCATCAAATAAGTAGATGAATTTTAAATTAATATACACTGTACTAATAACTGAATGATATACGTACGCACAGTATAACTCACAGTATTGCATCATACGAAATAGTGTTCGATAGCGTACAATGTATTTGGGTCGCAGCTACGTGAGCTAGCATATATATTTATATTTCCAGTAGTTTCATGATTTTATTGATAAAAAAAATGTATTTATTAGCCTAAGAATAATAAAACAGTAAAAAATAGTAAAAAACATAAATACTAACAGTATTGCAACATGTAAAATACGATACCGCTATCAGCGTTTTGGACAAAGACTCGTTCAGTGTAACTCACGTTTTGCTTGTGTTCGATAGCGTACAATGTATTGGGGTCGAAGCTACGTGAGCTAGCATATAAATTTATATTTCCAGTAGTTTCATGATTTTATTGATAAAAAAACACGTATTTCTTAGCCTAAGAATAATATAACAGTAAAAAATAGTAAAAAACATAAGTACTAACAGTATTGCAACATGTCAAATACGATACCGCTATCAGCATTTCGGACAAAGGCTTCCACCATCTTCCATTGTCTCGCCTCACTCGTGTGCGCCATTCATGTTGTGCTTATTATTATTAATATGTTTTGCTTGTGATTTTTTTACTCGCATATTTTTACCTTTGCAATGCCTCCCAAGCATCCTTCATCTTCTAAGGCTTCTTGTAGTGAGCCAAAGCGGCAAAGGAAAATGTTAACCATTGTAGATAAAGTGAAACTCTTAGATATGTTGAAAGAAGGAAAAAAGTTTGTGGCTGTCGACCGCTATTTTACGTAAACGTAAAAATTATTGTAAAATATGGAACCTATGTATGTCAAGTCATCATCACCTCATTCACGGTAAGTTTTCCTATCACTTTCATAAAAAAATTACATTGCTTGCTGTCATTTATATTGTAAAGGGTGTTTTTTTTAACAGTACAGGGAGGGTTTATACAGTGTAAACGTAAAAATACATTAAAATATCTATGTACATATAGGCTGATCCTACTCCGCGGATTTCCTGGTTCGCGCCGGGTCCCAGAATCAATCTACCGCAATAAGTGAGGCAACACTGTACTGGAGAAAGGGCTGCCTCTTCATGTAAGGAATCATCATTTCCCTTACTACCCACAAGTGAAAATTTTAACAGTGATTATGATGTGGCTGTAGGGAACCCTAAAGTTTTAATGGATAAGGGATACTGTTATCCCCACCATATCAAATAAAATATTTTTAGGAGTTATATACCCCAATGGCTCAGTACCAGCAAGGCCAGTGATAATGCCTATGGCTGTATGGCTAGATGATGGATACACTATAGTGTGAGGGCATTGCCTCCTCCTCAAACATTTATGGTAATCCCATCCTTTATTCACATAGGGCTTTTGAGACTGTAAAGTTTCCTTTGGGAGATAAAAGAGATGTACAGATATGGGAGGTTCCTCTGCCTTATATAGAAGGAGACTCAAAACAACTCTTATGTCTGCCTTTTGTACTTGCTCTGCATGGCCTCATTGTGTTCTCTTACCAGGCTGTGAAGAACAAGTGCAAATTTGACATCAATGAGGCAACAAGTGTTCACTGCATATGAACTGGAGGCAGGAACAAAGAAAATACGTGGGAAAGAGGACCTCCAGAATATCTTAATTATGAAGGAATTTGTATAGGATGATGCAAAAATGCAACTTAATAAAATGAGGTCCCATTTAAAAGAGTCAACATCATCAGGGAAGAGTAGAATCAAAGGAAAGAGTATCTAAACATTTGGCAGTGTCTCCTAGTGCAAACTCCTAGTGTAGAATCAGGCACGAATGCCAATGAGTCAAAAACTCCAAGATTCCAGAACTCACATGACACTCCATCACCAAAAGCCCTGTCCAAACTCTTTAATCAGTCGAGGAAGGATAACAGTGGATGCTTCTGTATCAGCCATGCTGTTCATGATCTCAGGTGGAGGGTCTACCTCAAAGGAGAAAATATTTGGGGAAGAAGTCAACAATTTGGTCAGGAGAAGAAAATAAGTATAAAGTCGTTTGTAGCCATCTTAGGGTATTGAAGAGGCAACAGAGACTGTTCTTACCAAGTGATCAACAATGGCCTAACCTGGACATTGGAGACATCCCCCTCCCAATAAAAATGGCTCAAACAACACATCTCATCTGTTCTGGAAGGTCTGTTGATGTATTGATCATTTCAGGTGCAGTAAAGGAAGTACACTTCTTCAGAGTTTAAAGCCACTTGATTACTGTTTTAAAGAAGATAATGGAAAACACGAATTGATCCCTGACCTCTTGGATTCCAAAATACATTCCATGAGGCAAGTTTAAGATGTTAACAAGAACACAAAAGGCAGCTGCTCACAATAAATGCATGGGCAACTACCACTGACCTGCATATTGGCACATCTCAGTGTCCATATACTTAGCGTAATGCCTGGGTTTTAGAATGGAACCCACAAATTTCTGCTTCCAGGTCCTTCCTTCTGGTCTCAGTATTGCCCAAAGATGTTTTAAAAAATCTCCAAACTAATACCGGAAAAATTTCAGGAAAGCAACATTTAGCAGGGGTACGTTAGAAGAATCATAAGGCATGTCAACAAAGATGTTATAGAAATACAATGGAATCTAGTCTTCCTGGTCAACTACGGGAAGTCACGCATGCTAACTGCCTAGAATTTTTAATGTATATATATTGTTTTGGACCTGTTCAAATATACTTTGAACCACCCCTCATTATAAATTGCAAGATCTAGAATCTCCTGAAAGGAAATAGTCGGGTTAAAATGAAACTTCAGTTTGCATCCATAGTAGACAGCATGCTGAAAATTGCACCAAAGGAAATAAATAAGTTCTTCATTCATACAGGAAAAGACTCTGAGACAAGAAAGTGGCCATAATAAAAAGTTTTCATTGTTGTTTGAAAAAGTGGGCAACTGTAATTTCCCTAAAATGTCTCCCAATATCCTCCACTGTCCTCCCTGAACATCTTCACTGATGCTTCAATCAAGGGTTGGGATTCCACATGTCCAGTAGCCAGAAGGAAGCTGGCACTTGGTAAGTATACCTAGACCAATGCCATATAACAATGCATGCATACCGCTGCATCACCCTGAAATATATAAGGGCGAAGTAGAATTTTCATATAAAACTCTACTGCAAAAACATGAAAATGGTCATTTGCATAAATGGAGAAGGTTTATCAGAGTTGCAGGCCTTGAGCCAATGGGTCCTAGAATTGAACATACTGTTCAGAGGGAGGAGCATCACCATATCAATTTGCTATAAGAAAGTGTAAAGAGCATCATTGGAGATGGTCTGTCTCATCAAAGCTGCCTCCTTTCGGATTGGTTTTTGGACCAGGTATCTTTTCAGTCAGATAACTTGTTTCAGACCTTCAGGTGGACTTTGCCACAGCAAAAAAACTTAAAGCTGAGCCAGGATTTCTTTCCAAAAAGAGACTACATAGTGGTAGCAGGAGATACATTCACAATCCCAGAATAGCTAGATGTTGATCTATATATTTCCTGTGATGAGTCAACTTTTAAAGGTGTTGGAGACTCTTCAGTCATTCAAAAGTCGAGCAATGTTGATAGCCCTTTTGTGGCCAAACCAGGTATGATTTCTGAAACTTTAGCTGAGTGCAGCTAGCAATGTGGTATTGAAAACCTTGTATTATCTAAGAAGGCATGGTCAGTAGCTTTGAAATATTCCTTATCACAGTTCCTAGTCCTTCACAGCTGGAATTTGTGAAGGAAGTATAGTCTTCCTCTTATCCTGAAAAGTTGTACAGACATTCCCCAATATACGAACTAGTTAGGTTCCAGAAGTCCGTTCGTAAGTTGAATTATTCGTAAGTTGTGTTTGGTAAAAAAAGTACTGTACGGTACATACATTTGCAGTACTGTACAGTACTTAGGCTAAAGACACTTAACTACTACGTAATACATAAAGTATACAGTATTAATGAAATGTAATATGTTCATAATTTGATATTTTTTATGTACAGCAGTATATATATTTTAGTTAAGCACAAGAGAGGACTTCGGTTAACCCATGAGGTTCCAGGACCCTTTGTTTTAGATATCCCTTTTGAAGAAAGTAATAGAGAAATTCTTCTCCCAAAGAGCCAGTAGCTCTCTTCTCCAAAATGTCTTCAACAATGAAAGTACCTTTTACCTTGGAATGTGAGCTGAAGACACTTTTCCAGAAAAGTGTCTTCAGCCAAAATTGTTTTTCATTAATTGTGCCAAATTAAAGATTTACCAACATGTAAAATATCCGGAGATTTCTTTACTACCATTTAATTTTTATCAAACCTAGGAAAAGCTCCAAGGTATAGCAAGTACAAAGCAATCTTTGCTGAAGATAAATTACTGGAAAAAGATATTTGGACCTCTCTGGAAGTGGAACTTCCTGTTCTTTGTCTTTTTTTCATGATATTTGATTTCATCAAGAAATGTTTCATAACCTGACAATGAAGATTGACATTCGGAACCTTGTATTCCAAGGCAAAAACTACATCATTGTTGAAGGCATTTCTGGAGAAGAGAGCTATTAACTCTTTGGGAGAAGAATCTCTCTATCACTCTTTTAAGGGGATATCTAGAACAATGGATCCTGGAACCTTGTGTAAGTATTGACAATCCTCTCTGATGCTTCTTAACTACTACATAAACCATAAAGTATACTGTATTAATGAAGTTTAATACAGTAAGAAAATAATACAGAACTATACAGTTATACATCCATCAATACATGGGTTGATAATGGGTAGGTTTTTGTTTATATCTGTGCATGTTTGTAACTCAGTTGTTCGTAAGTAGGGGAGCTTCTGTATTTGTTTCTGTGTATACCACAGAAAAGCAAGGCATATTATTGACTGCTTGATCAACCTTTATAACTTCACTTAGGAGGAAGAACATGACCAGGAACACAGTCAGAACAGTCATAAATATTGAAATATTTTTTTTTTTTTTTTTTCTCTTTTTTTTATTTTTTATTTTTTTTATTAAGGAGCTATCCAAGACAACAATTGCTACTCATTACGCAGCCTTAATTAAACTCTTAGGTCATGGTTTCAACACAGTTATCTCTGTCTAAGTGTTTACAGAATTCATGAAGACCTTTTTCATATAAGTCCTCCTGAGCATCTCCCTACCACTGCATAAGCCCTACCAAAATCCTAGACATTTTGGAAACAAGGCTTTTTCACCGCAAATGCTTCTGCCATCAACTATTAACTGAAAAACAAATCTACTTATGAACAGCCATTCAGAGCGTAAATCGTTCTCAAGTTGGGGAGCATCTGTATGTACAGAGGTACCTCTCGTCACAACTTAATCCGTTCCTTAACCCCATTTGCAAGTCATAATGTTCGTAACAGGAAACAGTTATTCCCTTTGTAATAAATGTAAAACCAATTAATCCTTTCCCCAGCCCCAGAAACATACCTATTTATTTTTTTGATGGGTTTATATGTGGCAAAAATATAGAATGGAAGTAAAAATAACCTTAATTATAGAAAATACAATTCAGTATTTTTTAATGCTGTACTCTACAAAAATAAAACATGGTAATTGTATTGCGCTTCACCATTGTGGTTGATAGTTGCTGGCACACATAGATGATGATGATGATGATGAGGATGATGATGATGATGGAGGAGGAGGAGGAGGAGGAGGAGGAGGAGGAGGAGGGGGTCCCTTCCATAAAAACATCGGGCAACTGTACAGGTATTTCTGGTGTTTTCTTCCAATGTTCTTTCTTGCAATGTGATTGTCTGGCTGGTATTGGCACAAGAAACACGATCCAGAGAAATTTGTCTTTTTCTTTGTTAATAAATTTTCCGGAAATGGGACATAACACTATCATTTGAAATATTCACTACTCTATTGGTCACAGATTTGTCAGGATGATGGCTCTCAATGAAAGCCTTCACTTCACTCCACTTACTAAATATTTCTTTTAACTTATCACTTGAAACCTTTACCCTCTCCTCCTCAACTGATTGCTCCTCTTGGATAGTCTTCACCTGTTCACGTTGCAGGTCTATAAGTTCTTCTGTGGTGATTTCTTGATTGTGGTCCTTCACCAGTTACTCCACATCCTCCTTGTTGAACTCCAAGCCCTAACTTTTGCCCGTGTCCACAATCTCGTGCACTATATTGACAGCTGTCTCCTGCTTGAAACCCTAGAAATCTCTATCAGCCACACTCCCTTCCATGCCTTGTCAATTAGGACTGTGCAGTGGAGGATATTGAAGTGGTCTTCCCAGAATTCACGCAGGGTCAAATTCGTGTTGGTGGTGACCTGGGAACACCTGGAAAAAAGACCCTTCGTATACAGTTTCTTAAAATCAGAAATGGTCCACATGGGTTGGAGGAGAAGAGTGGTGCTAGGAGGAAGAAATTTGAGTTTTATGAAGTCGTATTCGATATCACTCGTAAGTAAGTAACTTACTTTCTAAATACCTGCATTACTGAAGCTGTTGTCTCAGAACTAAAAAAAAAATTATTATGCTTCTAATCTAACTCACCAATTCTAAATAACGTATTTTCTTAATAATAAATCTCCATCACTAGAGTCAATGTTACCAAATTAAGCATTTTTGGATTATGTTCCTGAAATAAGTCACAATAAGTCTATTAACTTAATTAGAAAAATATTGTAACTCATAAAAGTATTTCATAATGTATATTTTGACCTACTGTTCCTGTCTCAAGTTTCTTTATTGTAGGGCTATAAAAAATTTTATGTGGAAGCAATGTATGCAAAGGGTCCTTAATCTGCGTCACAGTTCCTTTCTTCAAGATGCGTCATAACCCGATTTTTAGCGTAAGTCAAAACACTCATAAATAAGCACCTATGTCACCCATCTATGCTAACGCATTAGTACAGTTCATAAGAATGGACCTAAAAATACATTTCTATGACATATGAAAACATTACTAGGATTGAAGAAATATGTGGAGGGCATAAATACAGTATAAAATGATGAAATAAAGCAGTAAGGAAAAAAGAGAAAAAATTCTTTCCTTTACTTCTGTGGTTGGCTTGCACAATGGAAGGATTGTTGCAAGGGAGGGAGAGACAGGTTTATTGGGGGGACGAAGCTGGGGAGGCAGGAGAACCTGCAGCAGGTGAGTGTGGTGAGGCGGTGAGTGTGGAGAAGCAGGTGAGTCTGGAGAGGCAGCTGAGGTAGAGGGTACCTGATCTGTTGCTGGGCTCTTTGCCTTATTGAAGAAACATTCCAGGCGAGTCTGGAAGAATGCCATCTTCTTCTCCTCCCAAATTTCCTTTTAACACTGCAGGCAATTCATGACACCTCTGGCAACATTAGTGTACCTAGGAGTGTTGGGTTCCTCAGCCTCAAACTGTGCCAATCCCTCCTCTATTAGGGCAAAACCTTTTTCCAAGCCCTTGCTTGTAAATCTCTTGAGCTCTGGGGTTGGCAATTTTTCCTCCTCTTCAATCATCTGCTTCTCTAGTTGAAGGAGGTCCTTAGCATATAACTCTTTTCCATGAAATTCCAGGAGCTCTGTGACATCATCAGCCCCCACCTCCCACTTAACCTCCTTACTCAGGGCAACTACATTCTTGATGATAACCTCAATAGTCTCCTCAAAGCCATGGAAATAATTCACAAACTGGGGACAGTTTCCTCCATATTCCACTCAAATTCATCTGCTTATATTCATCCCAAGAATCATTAGTGTTCTTGACAACTTAAAGAATTTTGTAAGATTTCCAAAATTCCTTGAGAGTCAAGTCCTTGTCCTTTTCAGTTGCCCTGAGAACCATAGCGATTGTTCTTTGAAGGCAGTAGACCTGGAGAGAGTCAATGACACCCTGATCCATTGGCTGTAACATGGCAGTGGTATTAGTTGGAAAGTAAACCACCTTTATATTTTAATGAAAGTCATCCAAATGGGCCGGGTGACCAAGGGCATCGTCCAGCACTAGCAACACCTTAAAAGGTGGACCCTTGGAAGCACAGTACCTCTCCACTTCAGGCACAAAATGGTTGCTGAACCAGAAATCTGAAGTGTCACCCAAGGCATCTTGTTTGACTTCAAGATGAGGTAGCTGACCCTTCCCAATTCCCTTGAGTGCAATTTAGCTTGAAGTCTTCAGCATCAATAACTCCCAAAAGCAAAGTTAGTCTCTCCTTTCTAGCTTTATGGCCTGGTGATTTCTTCTCCTACTATGTGATATACGTACAACCAGGTACAGGGGGTCCCCACTGTATGTCAGGTTTCTGTTCCTGACATCTAACATAAGTCGGATTTTAACTTAAGTCAGAACACACCTATAAATCGAACCTAGGTCTGAGGAGTCTGGGGTAGGTGAGTCTGGAGAAGCAAAAGAACACAGAATACAGAATCTGTAGAAAAATATTGTAAGTTCTTATCATAAGATCTAAAAATAGTAAAACTACTCTACGTGTATACAGTATTGTAAACCTTTACTTGTGCAACCTAAGCATAAAAATATTAAAGTACACTAAAGTACAAGTATACAAAACTGTACAGTACAATATTGATTACCTTTACTTGCGTGGTTGGCTTGTATAGGGAGGGAAAGACAGGCTTATAAGGAGGAAGCTGGAGAGGCAGGTGCTGAGGAGACTGGGGCAGGTGACTCTGTTGAGGCAAAAAAACATTCAGTACATAATCTATAGAAAAATAATCTAAGTTCTTATTGTAAGATATAAAAATAGTAAAACTACACTACATGTATACAGTGTTGTAAACCTTTACTTGTGTAACCTAAATATAAAAATATTAAAGTGCACTACAGTACAGTATGTATACAAACCTGCACAACTGCCTACCTTTACTTGTGTGGTTGACTTGCACACTGGAAGGATCATTGCAAAGGATGGTAACCCTCCTCCCTAAATATTTTTGGTAACACACTGGGAAACTATTTTGTTGCTTTCTCATCACCTCTAGCTAGTAGCTTCACCTTGCACCCTTAGGTTATACAAATTAGTATGACTTAAAATGAATAAACCAACCCCTTCTGGCCACAAACTCTTTGCTTTCACTCCCTTTTCGTAGTGTTTTACTCTTTCAGCTTTAATTTCCTTATTAATGGCTTTTCTTTTCCTCAATGCACTGCCATCATAACTATCACCACTACGCTTGGGAGACATAGTAATGTCAGTAACGAGCAAAACGAACGAGAGAGCAGACGAACACGAGGCACAATATGGCTGGTGAGAGTAATTTGAGTAGTGGTTCTTTTTCTTCTTCCAATACCGCGTGACGCTGTATTCTTACACGACATTCAACAAACTTTTTCGCATAAAATCGTATTTACGGCTATGTGGTTGGTTATTTATTTTCTTAATTCAATATGATCCATCAATATTACCAAATACATAAACAAATAAATAAGTAAAGCCATTCACTTGATATTTAGAAATACAGCCATGCTGCTACTGATGCCCATCCTATTCTTACACAACGTTCAACAAACTTTTTCGCATAAACTCATATTTACGGCTATGCGTTCGGTATTTTTATTTTTAAATTCAATATAATTCTTCAATATAAACAAATACATAAACGTATAAATAAATAAAGCCATTAACTTAATAAATATGAATACAGGGGGTTCCCGTTTTGAGTCATTCCGAGTTAAGTCGTTCCGAGGTCACATCAGAGACCAATAAATAATTAATAAATCAGTTTTATGACATACCAGTCATCTAGATGCAAAGTATTTTTATGTGTTAGATTAAGAACTTAGATTATTTTTCTGTTTTAAAGTATATATTTTTAGCATTTGTGGAGGACGTAGGTTCGAATTATAGGCATGTTCCGACTTAAGTTGAAATCCCACTTTAGTCAGCTATCAGGAACAGAACCCTGACGTAAAGTAGAAACCCACTGTACAGAGGTGCTGCTAGCTGTGTACAGTCACCTCGCCATTTACGCGAATTTGGATTAGCATGTATACTAAATAATAGTAAAAAAATTTGAACTGAACGATTAATGCAAGCAAGAAAAATCAAGATGCTGAGTGGAAGAAAAATGGACCTAATGACCACTAATCAGAGATTGTCCATTTGTTTGCAGTGTGGTCAGCCAGTACCCTCTACAGAATGAGATTTTCACATTTAATATGGTGATATTTCCCAATAAGTCATTGTTGTACTAGTACAACAATGATTTATGACTCTCTCTCTCTCTCTCTCTCTCTCTCTCTCTCTCTCTCTCTCTCTCTCTCTCTCTCTCTCTCTCTCTCCTCTCTCTCTCTCTCTCTCTCTCTCTCTCTCTCTCTCTCTCTCTCTCTCTCTCTCTCTCTCTCTCTCTCTCTCTCTCTCTCTCTCCACAAACCCACCACCCTCCCTCCCTCCCTCCCACCCACCCACCTCCCACCCAATACCCACCCTCCCAATACCCACCCACCACCCACCCACCCACCACTTCTTTATATTTAGCTTACTTACATACGTATTTCAGCATAGTTATGTACTGTAAAATGTGTTTTACTTAGCTTTACTCTTTGGCATAGTGTGTTTATACATGCTTGTGGAACGTATCTATGTCTGTTAACATTATTCCTTTTGGAAGTAGACTCTTTAAATTATGTGAAATTTAAATTACACAGTCCTTTTCAGAACTTATTCTCGCGTAAATTCAAGAGGTGACTGTATTTGTGTGTATTTCGAATAAAATCTTATTTACAGCTATGTTTTTGGTATTTTTTTTTAAATTCAATATAATCCTTCAATATAACCAAATATATAAACAAATAAATAAATAATGCCATTAACCTGATAATTATGAATACAGCTGTGCTGCTATCTGTGTATTCGTCTGCCGCTCTCACAAGCTGTTCAGCGCACATGGTTTGAATTTACCGCAGCAGCCAGGTAGGTTGAAAAATTAATTTATTAATATTTTATTGATTAGGTATTGGCCTCCGACGTAACTGCGAAATGACATTATACGAAATGACGTTCTACTGGGGCCCCTTGTATACACTTCCAGAGCAAGCCTGACTCATACGCATTGAACACCTATTCAGCACAGTAACCCCCTCCCCTAATTATCTCAGCCAATGCATTAGGAAAATCACTTGCTGCTTTCTCATCACCAGTAGCATCTTTACCTTGCAACTTAAGGTTATTTGAATTAGCATAAACCAACTCTTACTTGCCACAAATTATTCCTTTTTTATTCCCTTCCCCCCTTTTCCCTTTTCAAGGCCATAAGCAGTCTGATAGCTTTTTCTTGAATCACCATAAAGCTCACTGGCATACGCAGTTGATGCTGGTCATCCAGCCAAAGCACTAATAATCATTCCATCTCAATCGTTAAGCAACTACGCTACTTATTAGTCACAGTGGACTTCATATGAGCAGGACGTTTTACATGTTTAAGGATGCGAGTTTTATCATTGATAATAATCGCCACTGTCGAATGCCTTAACCCTAGTTAATGGCCAATGTTGGTAACAGTTTCTCACTTTTCTGAGTGTTTCAATATCGCTAATTTCACTCTTATGGTGATGGCTTTCCTTTTCTTGGAGGCATTGCCATCAGAAAAATCTGATTTACGCTTGGGAGGCATAATAAAGACCGAAAATTATCCCCACTAAAGCAAGCTAATCAACGAGTAAATAAGCGCAATAACAAGATGGCATATGAGCGAGTGAAGCATCTTCCTCAGTCTAATTTAGTGTGACAACGTATTCTTCCACCTCGCTCAGCAGACTGTTTCCAGTCGAAGTTCTTATTTATGCCACAAACCATATAGGTTGAAACTAGGATTTCTTAATAACTATGGGAGATGCGTTGTAACCACAAAACATCGTAGGTTGGGTACCTCGTACCCTGAGGACCCTCTGTACTAAGTTAACACCCTCAAGCCTTTGTTTGACTAAGAATTTTGCCATATACTAATTCTTTGTATAACTATGAATTCTTCAGAAAGGGTAAGTGGCTGTATACATACATATATGAGCACATATCTTAGAGCTGCTGTTTCTGTGATAGGGCGTGTAGACTTCCTATGTATAACTTTAGGGGCTACTATAGGCTACCTACGGAGTTCCTGTTCTACAATGGTAAAGCTAGAGGATGATATTATCACTTACTTATGATATTAACAGAACATGTTATTCTGATTAAGATATTTTTTAATATTCTGTAACTATTACATACTTGTATGAGTTGTTTGCCATTGTCATGTCACTATTAATTCCCATTCAAATAGGGATGGACACAATTCAGGCTGGAGCTGGGGAAATGAGGGTTGATACCCTTCGTAATGACCTGCGATTGCTCAAATATAGGTTTGCCCCTCCTGAGTTGAGCTCTCTAACAATTGCGTTAAATACATATACAGGAGATCATCGACCTACGATGGAGTTCCATTTCTCAAATACGTCGTAACCCAATATTCCATGTAAATCGGAACACACCTAAATAAGCACCTACTTCACCTACCTATGCTAATGCTGTAGTAAAGTTTTCCCCTTTTCCTAGTGTTTCACTATCTCCAACTTCACTTCCATGATGATGGCTTTCCTTTTCTTCAAAGCGCTGCCATCAGAAGAATCTGCTTTACGCTTGGGAGACATAATACAGGCCAAAACTTGTGAACAAAAGAAGCAAAATAATTTATGGGAGATGCATCATAACCATGAAACATCATAGATCGAGAATCTCGTAAACCTGAACCCCCTGTAGGTAGTAACGAGAAAAAAATTAGTTATCTGACACCTCCCCAAGGCCAGCCCAAAAATTCCCTTTTTCTCTAGCTAAATTTATATAATAAAATGCAGGATTATGTTTAACTAAGATATTGCATTAGGAATGATTATATTGTTTCCCTTTTCATTTATTTTAGAAGCTGAATTTTAGTTTTGTGAATCAACATTGTCTATGTTTAATCAGTTCTAATTTGTCAAAATTTACATTGGATAGCAACCCACAAATTAATGCTTCTGATACTTTGTTCCTTTACTCCTTCAATATTAAATTTAAATAACCTCAGTAATCAACAAAAAAACATGTATTATTTTCTAAGCCAAATATTTTTAAGGTAAAAGATCACTGCAAATATCAAGATATGCTTAGAGAAATTATATATACAGCATAAATATACAAAATCATCAGTAATGCATGAGCAAGCATCAAAAACAGTTTTAGAATTTTTTCTTTTTTACTATGCATTTAACATTAGATTACTGACCTAGCAATACAAGAACAATTAAATATTTATATTTATTTCCCTTAGTTCGTTCTCCTAGATATTGATGCATATTTTATAAAATATGTGAGCCCAATTATTACGTAGAAATAATTATTTTTTAAGAAATACCTGAACAAAAAGTATGTATACAAAATTTTGTCCTTATTAAGAAAATGCTGGAGTATTTTAATAATTAACAATAATGAGTATGTAATTTAATAGCAATTTAGAGTAAGGGATTATAATTAAAAGTTTCATCATTATACTCCCTTACTTAACAGGGGACTATGGTATTGTAGTGCTTGGAGGAATCGACTTGGGAGGTGACAGACCCACAATCACACCCATTGTGGGGCGTTGGGAAGGGTATCCAGCCTTAATTCCCCAGTTCCCACCTTTTTTGTGTCCACTATCATGATGGGGATTAATAGTGACATAAAAACGACCAAAGAAGGAAGGATTACAAGTACTGTACAGTATAGAACTTCTCTATTACATCTGTTGCTTCCAGGGGTTCTCTAAAACTTCAACAGTGGTTGTATGTATTTGCTGATGTCTGTTTTTGTTTTCATTTCTTTAATTTCTGGTTGTTTTTTCTTGAGGCTATTGTTGCTCTCATCTGTCGGTTACTCCTCTCTCATTCATGGAAGACAGTTGGTTCAAATATTTAGTGTACACCTTTTAAGTTGGTTCCATCAAAATGAATAGAATACCATGATGCTAGGAGCCTTTAACTTGTCTTTCTTGGGGCATTATAAGGACAATTCTCGATTCTAAGAGCCTTTTTGCTTGTTTTGCTTGGGGTGCTGTAAAGATATTACATGAATCTAGAAGCCGTTTAGCTTGGGATATTGTAAGGACATTCCTTGAGTCTATCAGCATTCTTGCTAGTTTTGCTGGGTATCGTAAGGACATTTCTTGAGTCTAGATGCCATATTGCTTGTTTTGTTTAAGACGTTATAAGAACATTCCTTCCTCTAGGATCATCTTTGCTTGTTTTGCTCATATTTTGAGTTTACGAGTCATTTTGCTCATTTTGCTTTTGACGAAGACCATTCCTCGAGTCTTTGAACCTTTTTAGCTTGCTTTACTTGGGGCATTGTAAGGACATTTCTTGAGTCTAGGAGCCTTTTTGCTTGTTTAGCATGGAGCTTTGTGATTATTAAAGCACCTCAATACTTGGGTTATGCAATTTAGCTCGCCATTGCATAATCCAAGTATTGAGGTGCTTTAATAATCACAAATCCCCAGTACTTGGAATATGCAATCGAGCTCGCCACTGTTGAATATTTCTAGTTGGACAGAGCATCTGAAATACTTCTTTTTTAATGTCTGGTGATTGAATAGGCTGTGGTTTAGGAAAGACAGTAATATATATGATAACTGAATATATCACTGAACCTTCTTCAGCAATAGTTTTATCCACTGATGGTTATCACCTCCCATGTTATTGTTCCGTTTTTCCTTCCCCTCAATCAATGTTTCTACTGTTTCCAAGCAGTCAGAGTTGTGTGTTCTTCAAGCAGTTAAGCTTTTATAGCCATGTCTTATATCACAGCTTGTTAGTTAGCATCTGATTCTTTTATTTTTCTTTACATCAGTCTCTTTGGCACTTCGGACAGCAGTAGCAGAATGGTTAGAATAGTTAATTCTGGAGGTAATAGATGCTATATCAAGCCCACCGAGAGGCATTAGGAATGGTATCCAACCTTAATTCCCCAGTTCCGCTCTCTGTGTCAACCCCTATATTTGGGATCAATAGTGACAAAAAAAAAAAAAAGAAGTCTCTTTGGACCTTTGCAAATTAATCCAATTATAGCTGCAGTTCAAGTCCAATCTTTTAATATTAGTAGGGTCTATATTCAGGAGACTTAGAGGAATATAATAAATGATGATACGTATATATATTCATAACTTATTAAAGTGTTTCTGTATGGCATAATATAGATGGAAGATCGGCATAATATAGCTAGAGAACCTCCAGTGCATAATTTTTGGGATCTTTAAGGTCTACTCACAATGCTCTTGCTGCATGAAAGATGACATCCCAGTTACCTGATTATATCAGCTGATCATATCAAATCTATTCACAAAACTTGTAAATATACATAGTTTGCATATATATATATATATATATATATATATATATATATATATATATATATATATATATATATATATATATATATATATATATATATATATATATATATATATATATATATAGTAGGAAAAGCCCATTAAATAAAACAACAACAAAAATATGAAAAGTAGTTATTTATTTCGTGACCTTAACTGACCACCTTCTCAAAGTACAATGGCAAGAAATACAGCCAGCAAAAAAAAAAAGAACTATAGAAAAGGAGACAAAAAACACGCCCAGGGGACATTTAAATGGGATTAAGAGATATCAATCTTTAATGCCTGCCGGGGTCAGTTGACTAAATTGTATTAACAAAAGATTCTTAATAATAGTAATTATATATATATATATATATATATATATATATATATATATATATATATATATATATATATATATATATATATATATATATATATATATATATATATATATATATATATATATATACAGTAATCCCTCGTTTATCGCGGGGGTTCGGTTCCGGGACCGGCCGCGATAGGTGAATTTCCGCGAAGTAGCAACACCTTAAAAAAAAAAAATTTTTTTTTCCTTTTTTTTTTTTTACACTTCTTCCACGAGTACAAAGAGGATTACAATAAGAAAAGATCATCATCATCATTATATATATATATATATATATATATATATATATATATATATATATATATATATATATATATATATATATATATATATATATATATATATATACAGTTTCCTCCGCTGGATCGCGTTTCTTGGTTCGCGTTTTCGCTGTACCACGGTCTATTTTTTGACAAATTATTATTTTATTTATTGGTTATATGCAAAAATATTAAAATATTAAATAAAAATTCTCAGTATTTTAATTTTTTTATTGAAAAAAACATATTTCATTATGTAATTGATAAAAAAAAATTTATTTCCCAACCTACGAATAATAAAACAGTAAAAAATAGTAAAAAACTTAAATTTAGATATACGTACGTACAGTATAACTCACAGTATTGCATCATGCGAAATAGTGTCCGATAGCGTATAATATATTGGGGTCGCAGCTACGTGAGCTAGCATATATATTTATATTTCCAGTAGTTTCATGATTTTATTGATAAAAAAACGTATTTCTTAGCCTAAGAATAATAAAACAGTAAAAAATAGTAAAAAACATAAATACTAACAGTATTGCAACACGTAAAATACGATACCGCTATCAGCGTTTCGGACAAAAGCTCGTTCAGTCTAACTCATGTGTGCGCCGTTCACGTTGTGCTTATTAAACGTTTTGCTTGTGTCCGATAGCGCTCAATGTATTGGGGTCGCAGCTAAGTGAGCTAGCATATATATTTATATTTCCAGTAGTTTCATGATTTTATTGATAAAAAAACGTATTTCTTAGCCTAAGAATAATAAAACAGTAAAAAATAGTAAAAAACATAAATACTAACAGTATTGCAACATGTAAAATACGATACCGCTATCAGCGTTTCGGACAAAGGCTTCCACCATCTTCCATTGTCTCGCCTCACTTGTGTGTGCCGTTCACGTTGTGCTTATTATTATTAATACGTTTTGCTTGTGATTGTTTTACTCGCATATTTCAACCTTTGCAATGCCTCCCAAGCATCCTTCATCTTCTAAGGCTTCTTGTAGTGAGCCTAAGCGGCAAAGGAAAATGTTAACCATAACAGATAAGGTAAGTTTACCTATCACGTACATATAAATTTACGTTGCATGCTGTTATTTATAAAGTAAAGGGTGGTTTTTTAACAGTGTAGGGAGGGTTTATACAGTAAACGTAAAAATAATTGTAAAATACCTATGTACATGAGTATGTCATATAAATTTACGCTTGCATGATGTTATTTATGAAGTAAAGGATGGTTTGTTAACAGTACAGGGAGGGTTTATACAGTTTATACGGTGTAAACGTAAAAATAAATTAAAATATCTATATACATATAGGCCGATCCTACTCTGCGATTTTCCTGTTTCGCGCCGGGTCCCGGAACCGAACCCCCGCGATAATGGGGGGATCACTGTATATATATATATATATATATATATATATATATATATATATATATATATATATATATATATATATATATATATATATATATATATATATATATATATATATATATATATATATATATATATATATATATATATTATATATATATTATATATATTATATGTATATATTATATATATGATATATATATATATATATATATATATATATATATATATATATATATATATATATATATATATATATATATATATATATATATATATATATATATATATATATATATATATATATATATATATATATATATATATATATATATATATATATATATATATATATATATCAGTAATCCCTCGTTTTTTGCGGGGGTTCGGTTCCGAGACCGGCCTCGATAGGTGAATTTCCGCGAAGTAGGAACATTTTAAAAAAAAAATTTTTTTTTTTTTTTACACTTCTTCCACGAGTACAAAGAGGATTACGATAAGAAAATATCATCATCATATATATATATATATATATATATATATATATATATATATATATATATATATATATATATATATATATATATATATATATATATATATATATATATCCTACTAGGAATCCTGTTCCATGCATCAGCTACTCTACGGTATTACCAAGCCAATTTTCACCAATTTCCCTTCTGGACTTAAATCTATCAAGCTTAAATACATTACCCATTACGAGATCTGGTTTGATCATGAATTTTTAAAACTTTATTAATTATCACCCTTGTAATGACCTGTCAGATGTGAAGGGATTATAAAAGATGTGTACTGAATATCCAGCTCTCTGCTGGATTTTAATATACCTCTGCATTACTTTCATGATGACTATTCCAAAAATTCTCCTTAGATCTTATTATAATTATTATTATTATTATAATCATTATTATTAATGGCAACAATAATTTTCCTTTGATGATGATTGTGGAGATTATTATTATTATTATTATTATTATTATTATTATTACAAATTTGTAATTAAACCATTATTTTTACAATAACTAATGTAGTTTTGGTTGAATGAACAAGAGTTAAATAAAGATCTCTCTCTCTCTCTCTATCTCTCTCTCTCTCTCTCTCTCTCTCTCTCTCTCTCTCTCTCTCTCTCTCTCTCTCTCTCTCTCTCTCTCTCTCTCTCTCTCTCTCTCTCTCTCTCTCTCTCTCTCTCTCTCTCTAATATTCTATTCTACCCAACCCCCCACACTCTCTTTGTCCCAGCCAACTAGGGCGGGGCACTGTACACAGTTATTAAAGTGAATAAACCAACAGATGTACGAACAATGATGAGCCCTTAATGATAATAATATTAATAATAATAATAATAATACATACATATACCTTGTCTGTTTCCCCCTTAAATTGGGGGGTAGCCGACATCAAAAAAGGAAAACAGTTTGGGGAGAAGTTATTCTCCTCCCCCACTCCCCTTCTTCTTTGACGTCTCACAGGAGGTTGGTACAAGGGGGGGGGGATTCCCAGTTCCCCCACCCCGTCCACTTTTAGTCGCCTTTTACGACACGCAGGGAATACGGTGAGGCTATTCTTTGATATTGTGCCCGAATAATAATAATGATGATGATGATAATAATCTCCACAATCATCAACAAAGGAAAATTATTGTTGCCAATAATAATAATAATAATAATAATAATAATAATAATAATAATAATAAGATCTAGGGAGAATTATTGGAATAGTCATCATGAAAGTAATGCAGAGGTATATTAAAACCCAGCAGAGAGCTGGATATTCATTACACATCTTTTATAATCCCTTCACATCTGACAGGTCATTAGTCATTACACTCTCCATCTCTGTTTCTCTTTACAGCCTGATAAAGGCTGTTTTATTTTATAATTTTATGGCCCATCCTGGTGTCACAATAATCTTAATTTTTTTTTTTCCCCCAAAAAAAATCCGCGATGCAGTGAATCCACGATAGGTGAACCGCGATAGAGCGAGGGATTACTGTATATATATATATATATATATATATATATATATATATATATATATATATATATATATATATATATATATATATATATATATATATATACACACCTAGTTCTCAGAATAACGCCTAGATAGGTTCTCAGAAGGGTCGGGTAAATGGAAAATCGCATGAAAAAACGAGTTATTTTCCATAGGAAACAATGATAAAGGTCATAGATACGTTCCAAACCTTACATAGACACACCATGCCAAAGATATAAGATAAGTAAAAAACATATTTTATTACTACATAGCATAGCAGAAAGCCCTGTATCTATTTTTAAGAGTATGCAAAAGATATTCATATTCACTTTACAGCTAGAAATTAACATACATTACTATACTTTACTATGCAGTGGGCAACAGTTATACAGTACACTGGGACATGCATTGTGGCAGTGAGCAAGTAACTTATATGGTAGAAGAGAAGGAGGATGCAGGAGAACGAGCCTCTATCTGCAAATGTATACAAAGATAAAATAAGAATTATAAATAACCAAAGCATGACTAAAAAACGAAAAAAAAATTAATTTTGCAGTGCCTAAATCTACCATATGACAGATTAAAGAAACTTAATCTACATTCTCTAGAGAGGCACAGAGTTAGGGGGGATATGATTGAGGTGTATAAATGGTTTAAAGGGATTAACAAGGGTGATATTAATAAAGTTTTAAAAATTCATGATCAAACCAGAACTCGTAATGGGTAATGGATTTAATCTTAATAAATTTAGGTTCAGAAGGGATCTTGGTGAAAATTGGCTTGGTAATACTGTTGAGCAGTGGTTCTCAAACTTTTCACTACCAAGGACCCCTTTTATTTAAATAATTTTTCCCCGGACTCCAGGATATTGAAACATCTGTCAACTTAACATGCTGCTTTAATAAACTAGCAACAAACTCCTCTTATCAGAAAACTAGATTAATATCTGCAGAAAGACATATATAAATGAAAAAATGGGAAAATATATAAAAAATATAAAGAAAGAAATATAGAACAGAACAGAGCAGAAAAAAAATACTTTATCTTAATCAATGGGTGATGCTGTTTTGCTGCTACTATGTTTAAAATTTCAGGTTCAATGGCAGACAGTTTTAAGCGAAGATCAGGTTCCACATTCATCCTATTTCTGTATTTTGATTTTATGTAAATGAGCTGTGAGAAAGCCTGCTCGCATAAATACGTAGTAGGGAATGGCATTAGATATTTCTAAGCCTTGGTTGCCAGTTCTGGGTACTCATTTTTCAATAGTAACCAAAAGTCTGATAACTTGTAACGGCTGAAACGTGATCTTAGTGAAGTGTCACATGAAAGTTCAACAATACTATTTTCTTCTTCTGCTGTTAATTCTTTTACATCTTTTACATTTACATGAAAAGGATCCTTAATCCACTGGTTATTAACATCATGAGGAAGAAAATAATCCCTAAAACTGATCTTTAAACCTTGCAAATGCTGAATAAAAAGGCTTCTTATTTCTTCAGAAATGTTTTCTTCAGAAGTTCCAAGAAACTTATAAAGTGTTGGAAAAGATTCAAACACACCACTATGCAGACGTTCAGACCACAATTCTAATTTCTTGATTATGGATTCCACTTTATCTTCAACTTTAAAAATAGTTACGGATCTCCCTTGTAGGCTCAAATTTAGGTCATTCAAATAAGTAAAGATGTCAGACATGTATGCCACAATAGCTAGCCACGAAAAGTTATTAAACCATTCTCTCCCATGATATGATTTATCATGAAGAAATAGTCTTATTTCATCATGCAACTCAAATATGCGGGTAAGTACTTTACCGCGGAACAGCCACCGCACTTGAGATTGCAAGAGCAGTTGTTCATGAGCGCTACTCATCTCCTCACAAAGAACACTAAAAATACGAGAATTTAAGGGCTGAGCTTTTATGAAGTTAACTACTTTCACTACTTCATCTAGAGTCGTCTTCAATTTTTCTGGCATTTTCTTTGCTGCCAACGATTCTCTATGTATGCAGCAATGAGTCCACTTGACATTTGGTATTAGAGCTTGGATTTTTGCCTTGAGTCCTTTGTACTTTCCCGACATTGCCGGAGCCCCATCAGTTTTGACTCCTACACACTTTGACCATCCAATATCATTAGCTATTATAAAATCATTCAATCTATTAAAAATAGACTCACCAGTTGTGTGTTGGCAATGACTGGCAAAAGAGAGAAAATCTTCCTTAATTGTACCGTCAAATTCATATCGTATGAATGCAAGTAAATCAGCACTGTTAGCAACATCTGTACTTTCATCTAATTGTAAAGAATAATACGGGCTTTTAATCACTCTCTTCACTAGTTGATTTTTAACATTGTCAGGCGTGTCTTCTATTCGCCACTTGACAGTGGTGTTTGACAATGAAATGAGATCAAAACTCTTTGATACTTTGTCTCAATGCATCCTAGAGGCCATTGCTTTGGCAGCAGGCAGAATTAGTTCCTATGCTATTGTGTGTGGTTTTCCACTCTTTGCTATTAAAAGAGAAACATCATACGAAGCACACACAGCATTCTTATTATCACCCCCGGTTGCTATTTTTTCTATTATATTTTGTCTTGAAAGCAGTTCTTCCCGTCTTCTTTGAAAATATTCAACAGGTTTGTTAGTATGCTCCTTATGCTTAGTTTCAAAATGCCGGCGAAGTTTGGCTGGCTTCATACTTTCACTGGACAATATTTCATAACAGAGAACACATTGTGGTTTCTGTTCACCTTCACTGCCTCTACATATAAATCCAAAGGATATGTATTCATCACAGTATTTACGGTGTTTGCGTTTCGACTGATGAGTCAGTGTCTTTTCACTTGAGCTTGTCACACATTCACCTTCTATGTCACTACTGTCTCGGTTTTTAATCACCGATCCATCACTACGATCAGATATTTGCAATAAATAGTCACTGATGTAGTTAATACAACTAAATATTAAGGTTCGGGAATCAAACACAGACGCACTGAATACAGACTGCTCAAGTTGCATTAACGTTTGGATGCAACTGTCGGTTCAAAACGTGAAGACGGTGAAGGAAGAGTGAAGTTGCAGCAATCAGTGTTCAGAACTTCAGCTCAGACTGAGCTCGCACGCCACGGTCCGACTGTACGTGTTCAACACATGACAGGTTGGTAATCTCACACGTATAAATGCTTCAGTCCTACCGTACTGTGATTGCCTGACATCCGACATGTCACTTTCATGTACAGTGTTAAATGCATAAAAAACTAAAGAGAGAAAGAAAAGAAAAATAAATAAATTATATAATCAGGAAATGTTTATTATTAATATTGCTATAATTATGAGAGCATAGGTACGTTATATTGCCTTTGTATAACTGCATTTTTATTTTTTATTTTAATATGCTTATTCACTTACATATATATATATATATATATATATATATATATATATATATATATATATATATATATATATATATATATATATATATATATATATATATATATATATATATATATATATATATATATACAGTGTTACCCCGGTTATTCGCGCTTCTTGGTTCGCGTTCTCACTCTATCGCGGTTCTTATTTGAATAAATTATTATTTTATTTTATGGGTATGCGCAAAAATATTAAAATATTGAAATTTTTTTTTTCAATATTTTCATTTTTTTTATTGAAATTTACGTTGCGTGCTGTTATTTTTAATGTAAAGGGTGTTTTTTTAACAGTGCAGGGAGGGTTTATACAGTTTGTAAACGAAAAAATAATTGTAAATGAGTATGTGTCACGTCATCATCACATCATTCATCGTAATTTTATCTATCACTTTCATAAAAATTTACGTTGCTTGCTGTTATTTATAATGTAAAGGGTGTTTTTTTAACAGTACAGGGAGGGTTTATACAGTACGTAAACGAAAAAATAATTGTAAATGAATATGGATGTCACGTCATTATCACCTCATTCACCGTAATTTTATCTATCACTTTCATAAAAATTTACGTTGCTTGCTGTTATTTATAATGTAAAGGGTGTTTTTTTAACAGTGCAGGGAGGGTTTATACAGTACGTAAACGAAAAAATTATAGTAAATGAGTATGTATGTCACGTCATTATCACCTCATTCACCATAATTTTATCTATCACTTTCATAAGATTTACGTTGCTTGCTGTTATTTATAATGTAAAGGGTGTTTTTTAACAGTGCAGGGAGGGTTTATACAGTACGTAAACGAAAAAATAATTGTAAATGAGTATGTATGTCACGTCATTATCACCTCATTCACCGTAATTTTATCTATCACTTTCATAAAAATTTACGTTGCTTGCTGTTATTTATAATGTAAAGGGTGTTTTTTTTTTACAGTGCAGGGAGGGTTTATACAGTACGTAAACGAAAAAATAATTGTAAATGAGTTTGTATGTCACGTCATTATTACCTCATTCACCGTAATTTTATCTATCACTTTCATAAAAATTTACGTTGCTTTCTGTTATTTATAATGTATAGGGTGTTTTTTTAACAGTGCAGGGAGGGTTTATACAGTACGTAAACGAAAAAATAATTGTAAATGAGTTTGTATGTCACGTCATTATTACCTCATTCACCGTAATTTTATCTATCACTTTCATAAAAATTTACGTTGCTTTCTGTTATTTATAATGTATAGGGTGTTTTTTTAACAGTGCAGGGAGGGTTTATACAGTACGTAAACGAAAAAAATAATTTTAAATGAGTATGTATGTCACGTCATCATCACATTCACAAAATTTACGTTGCTTGCTGTTATCTATAATGTTAAGGGTGTTTTTTTTAACAGTGCAGGGAGGGTTTATACAGTATGTAAGCGAAAAAATAATTGTAAATGAGTATGTATGTCACGTCATTATCACCTCATTCACCGTAATTTTATCTATCACTTTCATAAAAATTTACGTTTCTTGCTGTTATTTATAATGTAAAGGGTGTTTTTTTAACAGTGCAGGGAGGGTTTATACAGTGTAAACGTAAAAATGTATTAAAATATCTATGTACATATAGGCGGATCCTACTTCGCGGATTTCCTGGTTCGAGCCGGGTCCCGAAACCGAACTACCGCGATAAGTGTGGCATCACTGTGTGTATATATATATATATATATATATATATATATATATATATATATATATATATATATATATATATATATATATATATATATATATGCAAATTTAAATTCAGTTCACGGACCCCCAGTACTACCTTTGCGGACCACCAGGGGTCCGCAGACCACAGATTGGGAACCACTGCCGTAGAGTATTCTTAGTAGGATAATAAATGCCAATACTTTTTTTTTTATTATTTTTTTTTGGATGGGACAGGGATAGGAGGGGAAAAAATGGGAGGGGATTAAGGATATAAGGGAATTGGAAGGAAAAGCACGAAAATTAAATAAAGTAAGAGAGAAAAAGATAGGGGCAGACCCTCGTGCTAAGTTTTGATCTGAAATTCAGATTCTGAATTGTATTACGTAGACACCTTCAAATGTAGATTAGATAGACATATGACAGAGGTAGGGTGGGTGTATATATAATGTATAATGATGATGATCTTTTCTTATCGTAATCCTCTTTGTACTGGTGGAAGAAGCCTCCTCGGGCGCTTATTTACTATATTAATTTTTTTTTTCTTTTAAATATAGTAAATAAGCACCCGCGGAGGCTTCTTCCACCAGTACAAAGAGGATTACGATAAGAAAAGATCATTATCTTTATACATTATATATACGCCCACCCTATTGGGTAAAATAGAATGTTGGAGAGAGAGAGAGAGAGAGAGAGAGAGAGAGAGAGAGAGAGAGAGAGAGAGAGAGAGAGAGAGAGAGAGAGAGATCTTTAATTAGCTTTTGTTCATTCAACCAAAACTACATTATTTATTGTAAAAATAATGGTTTAATTACAAATTCTTAATAATAATGATAATAATAATAATAATAATAATAATAATAATGATAATAATAATCTCCACAATCATCATCAAAGGAAAAGTATTGCTAAATATAATAATAATAATAATAATAATAATAATAATAATAATAATAATAATAATAATAAGATCTAAGGAGAATTTTTGGAATATACATCTTGAGAGTAATGCAGAGATATATTAAAACCCAGCAGAGAGCTGGATATTCATTACACATCTTTTATAATCCCTTCACATCTGAGAGGTCATTACACTCTCCATCTGTTTCTCTTTACAGCCTGATAAAGGCTGTTTTATTTTATAATTTTTTGGTCCATCATGGTGAAAAAAAAAAAAAAAAAAAGAGGAGGGGGGGGCGTTATTCGCGAATTCCGAGTTTTTTACTATTATTATTTTTGGGGGGCGTTATTGCAATTTCACATATAAAAAAATCGCCTATAAAAGGAACTAGGTGTACAGTGATCGCTCTATCGCGATTCTTCTCTCACGAATTCACTGTATCGCGATTTTTTTTGGCAATTTTTGTTTTTTGTGGGTATATGCAAAAATATTAAAAAAATTAAAAAAATAAAAATTTTCAGTATTTTCATTTTCTTATTGAAAAAAAATTTCATTATTTTATTGATAAAAAAGATTTATTTCCCAGCCTACAAATAATAAAACAGTAAGAAATAGTAAAAAAACATAAATTTGAATATGTAGCTCTGCACCATAGAAAGTACGATACTGGTATCAGCGTGTTGGAAAACGCGAAGGGTCGCATCTACGTGAGCCAGCATATATTAAAATTTCCAGTAGTTTCATGATTTTATTGATAAAAAAACGTATTTCTTAGCCTAAGAATAATAAAACAGTAAAAAATAGTAAAAAACATAAATACTAACAGCATTGCACCATGTAAAATACGATACCTGTATCAGCGTTTCGGAAAACGAAAAGGGTCGCACCTACGTGAGTTAGTACATATTGAAATTTTCATTATTTTATTGATAAAACAAGTATATCCTAGCCTAAGAGTAATAAAACAGTACAAAATAGTAAAAAACATAAATTTAGATATATAACTCACAGTGTTGCATCATGTGAAATACTGCCCGATAGCGTACAATATATTGGGGTCGCACCTACGTGAGCTAGCATATATTAAAATTTCCAGTAGTTTCATGATTTTATTGATAAAAAAACGTATTTCTTAGCCAAAGAATAATAAAACAGAAAAAATAGTAAAAAACATAAATACTAACAGTATTGCACCATGTAAAATACGATACCGGTATCAGCATTTTGGAAAACACAAAGGCTCGCACCTACGTGAGATAGTTCATGGAATGCTATTGGCTGAAAGAGTGAGAGACGATGAATCAGAATTGTTTTTCTGCATGTTCTGTATCATGGGGTCTGATTGGCTTTTTCATTGAAGTTTGGCTCTCCCACCATCTTCCATTGTCTCGCCTCACTCGTTCAGTCTAACTCACGTGTGCGCCGTTCACGTTGTGCTTATTAATACGTTTTGCTTGTGATTTTTTTACTCGCGTATTTCAACCTTTGCAATGCCTCCCAAGCATCCTTCATCTTCTAAGGCTTCTGGTAGTTAACCTAAGCGGCAATGGAAGATGTTAACCATAACAGATAAGGTGAAACTCTTAGATATGCTGAAAGAAGGAAAAAGGTTTACGAATGTCGGCTGCTATTTTGGCCTCAATGAATAACAGCCGTAAAGCTGTTATTGGCTGCGGAATAATTTCCACTGGAGTCTACAAACGTCATTACCACCTCATTCACGGTAAGTTTACCTATCACGTACATATAAATTTATGTTGCATGCTGTTATTTATAAAGTAAAGGGTGGTTTTTTAACAGTGCAGGGAGGGTTTATATAGTAAACGTAAAAATGATTGTAAAATACCTATGTACATGATTATGTCATGTCATTACCACCTCATTCACAGTAAGTTTATCTATCACTTTCCTATAAATTTACACTTGCATGCTGTTATTTATGAAGTAAAGGGTGGTTTGTTAACAGTACAGGGAGGGTTTATACAGTTTATACAGTGTAAACATAAAAATAAATGTAAAATACCTATGTTCATATAGGGTGATCCTACTTCTCGAAAATTCCTCTATCGCGACGGGTCCCGGAACCTAACCCTCGGGATAAACGAAGGATCACTGTATATATATATATATATATATATATATATATATATATATATATATATATATATATATATATATATATATATATATATATATATATATATACACACCTTGTTCTCAGAATAACGTGAAGATAGGTTATCAGAAGTGTCGAGTAAATGGCAAATCGCGTCAAAAAACGATTAATTTTCCATAGGAAACAATGATAAAGGGCATGGATGCGTTCCAAACCTTACATAGATTCACTATGCCAAAGATATAAGATAAGTAAAAACATATTTTATAACTACATAACAAAGCAGAAAGCCCTGTATATATTTTTAAGAGTATACAAAAGATATTCAGATTTACTGTACAGATAAAGGCTGTTTTATTTTATAGTTTTTTGGTCCATCCTGGTGTGTGTGTGTGTAAAAAAAAAAAAAAAAAAAAAAAAAGAGGGGGGGGGGCGTTATTCGCGAATTCCGAGTTTTTTACTATTATTATTTTTGGGGGGCGTTATTGCAATTTCGCATATAAAAAAATCGCCTATAAAAGGAACTAGGTGTACAGTGATCGCTCTATCGCGATTCTTCTCTCACGAATTCACTGTATCGCGATTTTTTTTTGGCAATTTTTGTTTTTTGTGGGTATATGCACAAATATTAAAAAATTGAAAAAAATAAAAATTTTCAGTATTTTCATTTTCTTATTGAAAAAAAATTTCATTATTTTATTGATAAAAAAAAATTATTTCCCAGCCTACAAATAATAAAACAGTAAGAAATAGTAAAAAAAACATAAATTTGAATATGTAGCTCCGCACCATAGAAAGTACGATACTGGTATCAGCGTTTTGGAAAACGCGAAGGGTCGCATCTACGTGAGCTAGCATATATTAAAATTTCCAGTAGTTTCATGATTTTATTGATAAAAAAATGTATTTCTTAGCCTAAGAATAATAAAACAGTAAAAAATAGTAAAAAACATAAATACTAACAGTATTGCACCATGTAAAATACGATACCTGTATCAGCGTTTCGGAAAACGAAAAGGGTCGCACCTACGTGAGTTAGTACATATTGAAATTTTCATTATTTTATTGATAAAACAAGTATATCCTAGCCTAAGAGTAATAAAACAGTAAAAAATAGTAAAAAACATAAATTTAGATATATAACTCACAGTATTTTATCATGTGAAATACTGTCCGATAGCGTACAATGTATTAGGGTCGCACCTACGTGAGCTAGCATATATTAAAATTTCCAGTAGTTTCATGATTTTATTGATAAAAAAACGTATTTCTTAGCCAAAGAATAATAAAACAGAAAAAATAGTAAAAAACATAAATACTAACAGTATTGCACCATGTAAAATACGATACCGGTATCAGCATTTCGGAAAACACAAAGGCTCGCACCTACGTGAGATAGTTCATGGAATGCTATTGGCTGAAAGAGTGAGAGACGATGAATCACAGAATTGTATTCCTGCTTGTTCTGTATCATGGGGTCTGATTGGCTTTTTCATTGAAGTTTGGTTCTCCCACCATCTTCCATTGTCTCGCCTCACTCGTTCAGTCTAACTCACGTGTGCGCCGTTCACGGTGTGCTTATTAATACGTTTTGCTTGTGATTTTTTTACTCGCGTATTTCAACCTTTGCAATGCCTCCCAAGCATCCTTCATCTTCTAAGGCTACTGGTAGTGAACCTAAGTGGCAAAGGAAGATGTTAACCATAACAGATAAGGTGAAACTCTTAGATATGCTGAAAGAAGGAAAAAGGTTTACGAATGTCGGCTGCTATTTTGGCCTCAATGAATAACAGCCGTAAAGCTGTTATTGGCTGCGGAATAATTTCCTCTGGAGTCTACAAACGTCATTACCACCTCATTCACAGTAAGTTTACCTATCACGTACATATAAATTTACGTTGCATGCTGTTATTTATAAAGTAAAGGGTGGTTTTTTAACAGTGCAGGGAGGGTTTATATAGTAAACGTAAAAATGATTGTAAAATACCTATGTACATGATTATGTCATGTCATTACCACCTCATTCACAGTAAGTTTATCTATCACTTTCCTATAAATTTACACTTGCATGCTGTTATTTATGAAGTAAAGGGTGGTTTGTTAACAGTACAGGGAGGGTTTATACAGTTTATACAGTGTAAACGTAAAAATTAATGTTAACTACCTATGTTCATATAGGGTGATCCTACTTCTCGAAAATTCCTCTATCGCGACGGATCCCGGAACCTAACCCTCGGGATAAACGAAGGATCACTGTATATAGATATATATATATATATATATATATATATATATATATATATATATATATATATATATATATATATATATATATATATATATATATATATATATACACCTTGTTCTCAGAATAACGTGAAGATAGGTTATCAGAAGTGTCGAGTAAATGGCAAATCGCTTGAAAAAACGATTAATTTTCCATAGGAAACAATGATAAAGGGCATGGATACGTTCCAAACCTTACATAGATTCACTATGCCAAAGATATAAGATAAGTAAAAACATATTTTATAACTACTTAACAAAGCAGAAAGCCCTGTATATATTTTTAAGAGTATACAAAAGATATTCAGATTTACTGTACAGCAAGAAATTAACATACTGTACTATATTATGCAGTGGGCAACAGTCATACAGTACACTGGGACGTGCATGGTGGCGGTGAGCACGTAACTTAAGCGGTAGAAGAGGAGGAGGATGCAGGAGAACGAGCCTCTTATCTGCAAATGTAAACAAAGATAAAATAAAATTTATAAATAACCAAAGCAAGACTAAAAAACGTTAAGAAAATTAATTATGCAATGCCTAAATGTAAAACACGTTAGCAAGAATAATAAAACTAAAAATACAAAATATCATTATGCAATGCCTGAATTACTAAAAAAAAAAAAAAATTACACATTCTACTCACTCTATTATACGGTGAGCAACAGGCATGGGACTAGCATAGTGGCAGTGAGCACGTGACGTCAGCAGTATAAGAAGAGGAGAAGGAACCCTTATCTGCCATATGTAAGAAACAATTAACAAAATCTTGACTAGAAAGCTAAATTTTTTTCATTATGCAATGTCAGAATTACTGTAACAAAAAAAAAAACATTCTACTCACCTTATATAAAAAGATAGCACATTCTACACACTCTATTATATGGTGACCAACAGGTATGGAATGCGTGAGGTGGCAGTGAGAACTTGACATAAGCGGTATAAACAAGTATTAGAAAAGGAGAATGAACCTCTATTTGCCAAACGTAAGAAACAATTAATAAAAGCAAGACTAGAAAACTAAATTTTATCATTATACAACTAGCCATGATATAATAGTTCAGGTATACAGTTATCTGTAAAATTTAAAAGAACTGAAAACACAAACAGTTGTAAATATATCCACGTAAAGAACTGAAAACACAAACAGTTATAAATATATCCACACACAGTGGATAAATACCCTAATTTAGGGTAATCAGAGACTGATGATGAGTGATATCTACGTTGAGTATATAATAATAATCATAATTAAAATAATAATAATAATAATAATGATAATGATAATAATAATAATAATAATAATAATAATAATAATAATAATAATAAAAATTATAATAATTATGAATTTCATTACGTTTAGGGTACTCAATATGGATTTAGGGAAATTTTTTTCCAGATCTAGGATAAACTAAGCTTGTACTCATGGAAGCAGTGTCGTACACTTACCGTTTTTCCCATTTCTCCAGAATATCCGATTCATTTCCATTTTCCCCATAATATCCGATCAAGAATATGAAGACTTAGCCGCAGTTAAACTAAAACCAGTTTTTGCACTTTTATTTTTCCTCATTTTCACGGATAGTGTGTACGTACATACATTCACTGAGATGCAACGCCTGTTCAATGGCGACCGTACTCTCACCACTCTCATGACAACTCAATTCTTGCAATTTTATTGCAAGAATTATTGCCTCTCTGCCTTATATGGGAGTAGAAGCACTTATACAGTCTTTTCCTGGTCATTTAGTGGCCATGATAGTACAATACATAATCTATAAAATATAAAAGAACGGAAAACACAGACACTTATAAATATATCCACGCACAGTGGATAAAATACCCTAATTTAGGGTAATCAGAGAATGATGATGAGTGATATCTACGTTGAGTATATAATAATAATCATAATAATAATAATAATAATAATAATAATTATAATAATGATGAATTTCAATACGTTTAGGGTACTCAATATGGATTTAGATCATTTTTGTCCAGATCTAGGGTAAACTAAGCTTGTACTCGTAGAAGCAGTGTCGTACACTTACCATTTTTCCCATTTTCTCCAGAATATGCGATTGACAATATGAAAACTTCTTACGTACCATTTTCCTCATAATATCTGATCAAGAATATGAAGATTTAGCCGAAGTTAAACTAAAACCAATTTTTGCACTTTTATTTTTTCCTCATTTTCACGGATAGTGTGTACGTACATACATTCACTGAGATGCAGCGCCTGTTCAATGCCAACCATACTCTCACCACTCTCATGACAACTCAGCCCTTGCTATTTTATTTCAAGAATAATTGCCTTTCTGCCTGATTTGGGAGTACAAGGACTTATACAGTCTTTTCCTGGGCGTTTAGTGGCCATGATAGTACAATATATAATCTATAAATATATAAGAACTGAAAACACAAACTGTAACATTCATTGAAATGCATTGCCGGATTAATGGGGACTTAATTCTCACCACTCTCATAATGGCCCAAAACTTGCAATTTTATTTCAAGAATTATTGCCTTTCTGCCTCTTTTGGGAGTAGAAGCACTTACACAGTCTTTTCCTAGGCTTTTACTGGCCATGATAGTACAATATATAATCTTTAAAATATAAAAGAACTGAAAATACAAACATAAACACAGAACACTAAATATATCCACTCACTATACTGGGTAACGGCACACTGATGGCAGCATGGCAGGCAAAGCGTCCGCGGGCGCTTATTTACTAAAATAAAAAAATAAAAAAAAATTTTTTGGTGGCCGTTATTCGCGAAATTCTAATTTTTTACTATTATTTTTTTGGGGCATTATTGCAATTTCCCGGATAAAAAAATTGCGCAAAAAAAAGAAAAGAAAAGAAAATATATATATATATATATATATATATATATATATATATATATATATATATATATATATATATATATATATATATATATATATATATATATATATATATATATATATACACAGGTATACCTCACCCAACGTCTTTAATTGGTTCCAGGAGAGACGACTTAAGTCGAAAAACGACTTAAATCGAATTAGCTTGTCTCTAGGCTAGCCTAGGCTAGGCTACGCCAAATTTACTTGTCTAGGCTAAACCGAAAGTAACCATTCCTAGTTCTGTGCTTTATTCATGAATGCAATTTTCAGTGATATATGGTTAATAAGAATCAATTTTAAGCTTACAAACAAATAAATTTTATTTTTTAATACTGCATAGTACAAAAAAAAAGTACAGGTAATTAAATTAACGAATACAATTTAGTGATGTTTACCGTACATTGCGGATGCTTTATTTATGAATGTGGTTTGCTATGACATGATAAAATAAAAGCCTTTTTTAAGGTTAAACACAAATACAGAAATTATTATTATTTTGCAATAATAATAATAATAATAAAAATAAAAATAATTATTTTAGATTTACCTTGGTGGTTTACATTGCAGACGTAGATAGCTATGGATCGTCAACATCAACAGCTGATTCTGGCTGTTGTCGTCGTTGTCCGACAACAGCTAACAATGCTAACAATAGCGGTTTCGCGGGAATGACGAGTGACGACGCCTAACGGTAGATATTGGAACTACTGTGCGTATTTTAATCAGATTTTATATGCTTTTATTCTTATATATTATGCAATAACATGATTTTATGTGCTTTTGTTTTTATTTATTGTACAGTAACATGATTTCATGTGCTTTTAATGGTTTTCTAGTGATATTACGATTCCAATATTTGTAGCGGACAGACATAAAGTTGATTATAATGACGTAACTTTATTTTTATTTTTTTAAATTTTTCCATATATTTTTTTGAAAACCGACGTATGATCGAGAACGACTTAACTCGAAACGACTTAAGCCGAGATATATATATATATATATATATATATATATATATATATATATATATATATATATATATATATATATATATATATATATATATATATATATATATATATATATATATATATATATATATATATATATATCAGGTATACCTCGGCTAAAGTCGTTTCGAGTTAAGTCGTTCTCGATTATACGTCGGTTTTAAAAAAAATATATGGAAAAAAAAAAATAAAGTTTACGTCATTATTATCAACTTCACGTCTGTCCGCTACAAATATTGGAATCATAATATCACTAGAAAACCATTAAAAGCACATGAAATCATGTTACTGTCCAATAAATAACATAAAATCATGTTATTGTACAATAAATAAGAATAAAAGCATATAAAATCATATTTAAATATGTACAGTAGTTCCAATATCTACCATTAGGCATCGTCACTCGTCATTCCCGAGAAACGGCTATTGTTTTGAATTGATTGGTTTATGCACGGTATACGTCTGTTTATCGGCTACTCTCATTCTCATTCATTTGTGACCTTATATTTTGCCCCCATGGCACCTAAGATAATTCCTAGTGCAAGTGCTAAGCGTCGTGCTATAACGCTGGACGATAAACTGGCTATAATCGGATATTATGAAGAAAATTGAGAAAAGCATTAAGAACAAACAGCAAAGTTATTTTTAATATAATATTGTCAGGGAAATAGCGTGAGAGGGTGCATCAGCTGATACGGAAGTAGCAAACTAGGCTGCCAGATACAGGGAAATTTCCTTGTTTTAGGGAAATTCAGGTGGATACAGGGAAATAGGGAAGAAACTTGAAAATTCACTAAAATATAGGGAAAATCCCGGAAAGAAAGAGGGAAAATCTAGGGAAATGTTGGAGAACTAGCTATTATTATTCTAATTCTTTATATTTTTACTCTGTGTGGTAACTGAGATGAAGAAATTGAAAAATACATTGGATGCAGAGAGAGAGAGAGAGAGAGGGAGGGAGAGATATATATATATATATAGAGAGAGAGAGAGAGAGAGAGAGAGAAATTTTTCACAAATGAACTTAATGGAAACACAAACGAGAAATTCTTTAACCTCAGAATCATTAGGTGGGATGTTACATGCAAAAAGAACTTTTGAAACTTCATCTGCTGAAGACATGGAAAGAACTAAGGCCCATTTAAACTTCATGACTGATGACATTTGCCAAAAAGATCAACAATAAGGTATGTAATGAGATTATGAGCAGTATTTAACTACTGATTTATGCCTTGTATATGTATCTGTAACGGGGATAATTTGAGCCAAATAGGAAAATTTTGTAAGCGAATCTAGGGAATATTTGACAGCTTGACCTGGCAGCACTGGTAGCAAAACGTTTGCTGATAGAGGTTCGTTCTCCCGCATCCTACTCCTCTTTTACCGCTTAATGCAATCGGATATTATGAAGGAGATTGAATAAAAGCATTAAGAACAAACAGCAAACATATTTTTAATATAATATCGTCAGGGAAATAGCATTTGAGGGTGCATCAGCTGATACGGAAGTAGCAAAATGTTTACCGATAGAGGTTCATTCTCCCGCATCCTACTCCTCTTCTACAGCTTAATGCGATCGGATATTATGAAGAAAATTGACAAAAAGCATTAAGAACAAACAGCAAACATATTTTTAATATAATATTGTCAGGGAAATAGCGTGTGCGGGTGCATCAGCTGATACGGAAGTGTGACAAAACGTATGCATCCTCATCCTCACTGCCACCATCAGTGTTGCCAGAATACATAAATGAGAGGAATGCTAAATATAAAAAACATACATGTAAGCTGGTAAGTCATTTCAAGTATCTTAAAGATGAAGTACATTTTTATTTAAATTACAGTACTACCATCTTGTAATTAATATATATCTTAAAATGTACCATACATTTGAAAATAAAAACATCCGCTTTATCTGGCAACACTGGCCACCATGCACGTCCCATGCTAAGCCTGTTGCCAACGGCATAATAGAGTTCATTAATTTGTTTACTGTACATAAATTTAAAAATAAATATATTACCTGCTCAAAGTGTGAACAATGTGAAGAGAGCTTAGAACATTTTCTACTATTTTGTGAAGCATATGCACAAATAAGAACAGAATATAGTTTTTTAGCACAACCATATATAGAAAAACAATTGAAATAATTGCTAATATATTATTTAGATATTGTAATGAAAAAGACGTCAAAGAAAGAAAAAATTTATAAAAAGAATTTGTAGAAAAAGAAATCAAATAATAAAAACCGCACAAACAATTTAGCAAAGCAAAACCAAGACTTGGGAGCCGTTGCAAAATGCATATCCCACCCAACTATACTACTACTGCAGTAAATCTGTATATCTAGGCTAGCCTAGAGACAAGCTAATTCGATTTAAGTCGTTTTTCGACTTAAGTCGTCTCTCCTGGAACCAATTAACGACGTTGGGTGAGGTATATATATATATATATATATATATATATATATATATATATATATATATATATATATATATATATATATATATATATATATATATATATATATATATATATATAGAGATATATATGCATATGAAAATAATACACATAACAAAAAGGAGGCCCTATTTACATAAAATAACAAATACATAACTAAATATGCATCTACGCCTACATACGCATTCACACGTACACATATTCACACACACAAACATATACATTCATATAAAAAGTTATAAACATATACACAAAATACATATGTGCATACAAACATACATATATATAAGAAAAAGACTAAAAAAAAACTATAAATAGACATAACACAGCTGAACAAAGAGGCTGTCTAATTAAATGATGGTGGTCTGTCTTGGGGAATTATCTTGGCCAGCGTATGCTTGAGGAGTATCTTGTCTACCGCATCAGGCACCTACTGGCCTTTAGACAAATTGAAATTTTTGGTCGTTACAATGATGGCTGATTCCACTATCTTGCGCTTATATGGACATGTGCTTCTAAACATCATGATGTAGCGGAAAATAAAAGGCTTGAAAACTGCTACAGAAAATAATTACATTTTTTTTTTGTAAAACGAATACTTAGAAATTTCGTTGGAGTGATTTGTAACTATATTTGTGCTTTATGTTATCACTAAATATTTGACTTAATGTACTTTTTATATTTTTTTATAACTTCGTAAATATTGGCATTTAACTTTCTGGTTGACCCTCTTGGATACTATTATGATATTAATCTTAGAATAATGGCATTCTAAACGTAAAATTAGGATAGAATCGACTCCCTCACATTTTGTTTCCGACAGGTATATGGCCCTCAGAAGAAATCCTGACTTACTATTGCCTTAATAATCTGCATATGTTTGCTGGCAAATCAGTATTGGAATTAGGCGGAGGAATGACCTGCTTGGCAGGTATGCTTGTAAGTACATTGGCAAGATTTTACTCTATATGACATTTAAAGTGTTAATTTTTATTTTTTTCCTTTCATTACTTTTTTTTTAACATTTTGGCTTGTCCATTTGTATGAAATCCAATACCTTTACTTGTTTGCACCTAAGTAAAAGAAGAGAAGCAGAGAGAGACTATGCAAGCGACATCACCAGGAAGGCTAATGAAAATCCCAAGCGTCTCCACAGCTTTATCAGAGGAAAACTGAAGGTAAAAGAATTGATTTTAAGGCTTAAGAGAGTGGATGGAAGCATCACTGAGACGGATGAAGAGATCTGCAAAGAATTGAACAAGGAGTTTCATTCAGTATATACAGGGAAAATACCCCACCCCCTCAGATTGCAGAGATAGAAGCTCTTGGGCCGGTATTAGAGAACATCAACTTTTCAACCACAGAGGTATGCAAAGCACTGATGGAGTTAGATGTATATAAAGCTACAGGTCCTGATGATATATCTCCTCATGTACTTAAAAAATGTGCAAACTCAATATCAGTGGCAATAAGTATCATATTTAAAAACTCACTGGAGTCAGGGGAAACTCTAAGATGCTAGAAACAAGCGAACATGATACCTATCTTCAAAAAGGGAAGGAGAGATACGGCTCTAAACTATAGACCTGTTTCCTTGACCAGCATAGTTTGCAAAGTTATGGAGAAACTACTAAGGAAACATATCTCTCTTCACTTGGAATCCTTCAACTTTTTGTCAGTGAGACAACATGGCTTCAGAGAAGGTAGATCAAAGGTAACAAACTTATTAGAATTTTATGATGAGGTAAGCCGAATCTTACAGGAAAGAGAGGGCTGGGCAGATTGCATATTCCTAGACTTCCAGAAAGCATTTGACACTGTTCCACACAGGAGACTTATTAAGAAGCTGCAAGCAATGGCTAGAATAGGTGGAAATGCCTTGGAATGGATAAAAACTTACTCTGAAGGAAGGGAACAAAGGGTTGGAGTAAGACACTCAGTGTCTGAATGGAGAAGAGTTAGTCGTGGAGTCCCACAGGGTTCAGTTTTAGGGCCACTTTTGTTCCTTGTATATGTAAATGACCTACCAGAGTCTGTAAATTAATTTATGAATATGTTTGCAGATGATGCAAGGATTGTGAAGAAAGTAAGAAACGAGAACAATGGTAGAGAACTTCAGGAAGATCTAAACAGTCTCCATGAGTGGTCAGAAAAGTAGCTAATGAAATTCAATACTTCAAAAAGTAAGATAATGAGAATGGGTACAAGTGAAAGAAGGCCCAAGCTTGACTACTCAGTGGCAGGTGTACAACTTCAAGAAACAGTAAATGAGAGAGATCTAGGAGTAAACATACTGGCCGATTTGTCTCCAGAAATACATATAATTGGCATAGTAAGGGCAGCATATGCTTTCTTATCAAATGTAAGGGTAGCCTTCAGGCACATGGACAAGAAAATGTTCAGTAATATTTATGTAACCTATGTGAGGTCAAAACTTGAATATGCAGCCCCATTTCGGAATCCGCACCTAAAAAAGCATGTAGCTAAGCTTGAAAAAGTTCAGAGATATGCCACAAAACTGGTGCCAGAAATACGCAATATCAGTTATGATGAGAGGCTGAGGGAATTAGACTTACCATCACTCGAAGCTAAAAGATTGAGGGGGGATATTGTGACAGTCTTTAAATTACTTCTTGGTTATAATAGAGTGGATAGGGATCGATATTTTGATATGGCTGGCTTTAGAACTAGAGGTCATAGTTTGAAGCTTTGTAAGAAAACTTCTTTGCAGGATGTAAGGAAGTACTTTTTTAGTGTAAGAGTAGTTGATAATTGGAATTCGCTAATTGAGAAGGTAGTTAATGCAAACTCAATCCATAGTTTTAAGGACAGGTATGATAGAGTATCACTAAGTACAAAATGGAACCGATCAGGAGACGGGAAGATACGAGTGTTGGGCTCTTTCCCGTAAGCACAATCAGGTAATCACAATTAGATAATCACACACACATACACACACACAAGAATCTGTACATTAAATGTACGACATCTTTTGTGAAAAATATGGGAAGATAGTAGATTGCTGCATACCTGTTGCCAAAGTAGGTGTACTGTAATCATGCCAGAGAGAAATGGTTCGATAATGAGTGCAAAAGAGCTAAGGAGTGGAGAGACAAATGCTGGCAAAGGTATAGGAGGAGAAAAAACATAAATGCCTGGCAGACCTATAAAAGAGCAAGAAATGATTACTTACCTAAGTAAAAGAAAATAGGCAGAGAGAGACTATGAAAAAGCCATCATCAGGAAGGCTAAAGTATATCCCAAACTTTTCCACAGCTTTATCAGAGGAAAACTGAAGATAAAAGAACAGGTTTTAAAGCTTAAGAGAGCAAATGGCAGCATCACAGAGATGGATGAAGAGCTCTGCAAAGAATTGAACAAGGAGTTTCAGTCAGTATTTACAGTAGAAAATACCTCTTCCCCTCAGATTGCAGAGATAGAAGCTCATGGGCCGGTATTAGAGAACAACATCCTTTCAGCCACAGAAGTATGCAAAGTGCTTATGGAGTTAGATGTCCATAAAGCTACAGGTCCTAATGATATATCCCTTCCTGTACTTAAAAAATGTGCAAAATGAATATCAGTGGCAGTAAGTATCATATTTAAAAAGTCGCTGGAGTCAGGGGAGATTCCAAGATGATGGAAACTAGCGAACATGATACCTATCTTTAAATAGGGAAGGAGAGATACGGCTCTAAACTATAGACCTGTTTCCATGACCAGCATAGTTTGCAAAGTTATGGAGAAACTACGAAGGAAACATATCTCTCTTCACTTGGAATCCTTCAACTTTTTGTTAGTGAGACAACATGGCTTCAGAGAAGGTAGATCAACAGTAACAAAGTTTTTAGAATTTTATGATGAAGTAAGCCGAATCTCACAGGAAAGAGAGGGCTGGGCAGATTGCATATTCTTGGACTTCCAGAAAGCATTTGACACTGTCCCACACAGGAGACTTATTAAGAAGCTGCAAGTAATGGCAAGAATAGGTGGAAATGTCTTGGAATGGATAAAAATATACTTAGAAGGAAGGAAACAGAGGATTGGAATAAGACACTCAGTGTCTGAATGGAGAAGAGTTTGTAGTGGAGTTCCACAGGGTTCAGTTTTAGGGCTACTTTTGTTCCTTGTATATGTAAATGACCTACCAGAGTCTGTAAATTCATTTACGAATATGTTTGCAGATGATGTAAAGATTGTGAAGAAAGTAAGAAACGAGAACATTGGTAGAGAACTTCAGGAAGATCTAAATAGTCTGCATGAATGGACAGAAAAGTGGCCAATGACATTCAATGCTTCAAAATGTAAGATAATGAGATTGGGTACAAGTGCAAGAAGGCCCAAGCTTGACTACTCGGTGGCATGAGACAGAAAATGAGAGAGATCTATGAGTAAACATACTGGCCAATTTGTCTCCAGAAATGCATATAAATGGCATAGTAAGGGCAGCATATGCTTCTTTAGCAAATGTAAGGGTAGCCTTCAGGCACATGGATAATGAGATGTCCAAAAATATTTATGTAACCTATGTGAGGCCAAAACTTGAAATGCAGCCCCCTTTTGGAATCCGCACTTGAAAAAGCACATAGTTAAGCTAAGCTGGAAAAAGTTCAAAAGCATGCCACGAATGATGAGAGGCTGAGGGAATTAGACTTACTATCACTCGAAGCTAGAAGATCAAGGGGAAATATTGTGATGGTTTTTAAATTCCTTCATAGTTTTGACAGAGTGGATAGGGATTGATATTTTGATATGGCTGGCACTAGAACTAGAGGTCATAGTTTGATGCTTTGTGTAGAAAACTTCTTTTGCAGGATGTAAGGAAGTACTTTTTTAGTGTAAGAGTAGTTGATAATTGGAATTCACTAAGTGAGGAGGTAGTTAATGCAAACTCAATCGATAGTTTTAAGGACAAGTATGATAAGCATCACTAAGTAGGAAATGGAACCGATCAGGAGTTGGGAAGTTATGAGCTTTGGGCTCTTTCCCATAAGCACGATCAGGTAATTTATTTCTCTCTCTCTCTCTCTCTCTCTCTCTCTCTCTCTCTCTCTCTCTCTCTCTCTCTCTCTCTCTCTCTCTCTCTCTCTCTCTCTCTCTCTCTCTCTCTCTCTCTCTCTCTCTCTCTCTCTCTCTCTCTCTCTCTCTCTCTCTCTCTCTCTCTCTCTCTCTCTCTCTCTTCTAAGCAAATTCAGTATTCTAAACACTGTTAACTGTTGCCATTACTGAAACGTATCTTCATCTATATCATTATTGATGTTACATTTTATGCTAAATGAATAGTCTGTATAAATTTTAGGGGAAAGCAAATGAATATATGACTTAACCATAAATACAGTTAAGTAATAGTAAGGCTCCTTCTCCAGTTACATTTTTTACCTACCAACCAACATGTGGAAGTGGTGAGAATGAGCAGAATAATAATAAGTATGTCTGCTTTATTTTTTTGTTCTACCTGTAGCTACCCTACTACATTCTGTATATAAGAGTAATGAATGGAACTAAAATGTTCTATAAGAACATTTTATAAGTTACTGACCATTTGGTCACTGCATTAAATCCAGGTATCTGTTAGTTAAACTTGATATTCTCTCACAAATTTGTATAGGCTGCCGCAAGTGGAACGCCATCCCGCATGGTCTTAACGGATGGGAACGCGCTCTCTGTCAGCAATGTTCAAGTGTCCTTAGAACGCAACTCCCTCCCGTCAGAAGTTGCATCAAGGTAAGTGAGGAAGCTTATAAACCATGACAGGAAGTGAAGAAGAGGTGAGTGATGTAGGAGTTTTGAGTTAACACTTAAATGATCTGGAGAGTGAGGAGTTGACAAGCGAACAGTAAAGTGATGAGATTATGGAATGAGGCATTTTGCGAGAAATGAAAGTAATTGTAACAGTCTGAGATCATGGCAGAAGATCATTACCCACTTATCCTGTGGGTGACCAAATTAGGAGCTAAGAGGAGTGATTGTGGTATGAGTTGCTTCTGATGAATGTGTGTGCTTTGACTCGGCTACCTCCATACAAGGGGGATGGCAGCCATTGTATATGTATGTATTGTTAATCAATAATGGTAGATGAAAAACTTGACTGGTTTATGTATGTCTAAATGTATAGATGCAGAACAAGAAGATATTCACATATATGTGCTGGTAGCTGCTATCCTGTTGCAGTTTTCTGACTTTTCCTTAGCTAATGTTGCTGCTGCTTTTACCTAGGTGAAAATATAGCACAAGCAATATGTGTATAAAATTGAGTATCTTTACTACTGAATATGAAAATTAATATTGTATTAACAATGTTAAAAAATAGTTAAACGGAGTGCTTGTATATTTGCTACAGTATTCTATTGTCACTTATGTAGCAGTCTTGTACTGTAATGTTAATTGTAGGAAGTCGTTATGTATGGTTTTCAAAGTAAATATATGTGTTGAATGTATATTTATTTGAATTAAAACGTATTTTACTTATTTGCTTGCATATGTTACGCAGAGTTACAAATTGTTGTATGCAGTCTTTATATGTACAGTATACGGTTACTAAAGTATATATATGTGTTAAATTTGTATTTGAATAAATATGTATTTTACATATTTTCTTGCATATATTATTGCAGAGTAACAGATTATATGCGGTCTTCAGATATGTGTTTTCCAAAGTAAATATGTATATTTTGAATGCATATTGATTTCCATAAATACATATTTTACGCATTTTCCTGTATATATTATTACAGAGTTCTTCGATGGGGTGCTCATGATGAATTACTGATGCATTATGGAAAGTTTGACATTGCAATGTGCGCAGATTGGTAGGAGCTTTGTATCTTTATGCATGGTTCTAACTCACAGGCATTTAATAATTACAGTGGTTGTTGACTTATTATATTAGTTCTTCTGTAAGAATTTCGAAAAGAGAGATGTGGAATAATAGCCAATAATATATAATTGCTAATTTTGAGATATATTTTGTATGCAATATATCAGTTTCTGTTTTTCTATTCAGATGTGTTGCTTTATATTGGGATCATGTAAAGGAGAGTAACCCCAACGTGCTCCAGATTTTTTCATATTTACAAGGCAAGTTACCTAACGTAACAATTCAGGGGGTTATTTAACTTTACTTGGGGTTCTGGGAGTTACTTATCCTTACAAGATCCTAGTTAGGATCATCATACATTGCGTGAATAACTGAATACTAACTATTTACAGCCTGTTTTTTGACGAGGGAAGAGAAAGTCTATTATGTAGTCTTTTGGCTGTTTTACGTCCAGGAGGTACTGCCATTGTTGTTGCTCCTGCACGCAGCGGAACCTTCCAAATGTTTGCCTCAATGTGCCGGCCACATTTTATAGTAGCTATCTTAGAGAAATATGACTGTGTTATTGAACAGTATGTACGAAAGGTAAGATGTCCATGTGACCTTTATTTTACTCCAATCCTATTAGTAACTTTACTTATAATCTGTAGGATTGTGAATATATGGGACTTTACAATAACTCATCTTTGTATTTTAATATGACTTAGTACATTGTTCTCTAAGTAACTGTTGTTATAGTGGAATAATGCCATTACAGTACTTCAGGACTGAGTAGTACCATCTTATATTTTATTTTTACCATCATCTCATTTTCCTTTTACTCACTACAGTGCTTCTCCAGCTGAAGCCATCTGATTTATAATCCCTGACTTTTCCCAGCTGGAGTTGTTGCTTATGATAATAATAATAGCTTTTTAGTTAATTCATTATTCAGTAATTTCTATAACTGAACTGCCAGAAAGTCCCATATGTTATGTGTCTCAAAGATAAGTAACCTTGATTTTATGGTTCCAGTGCATAACACTGTATATATTTATCTTATGTTTTATATACACAGTGAAAGTTTTTTAGGTAAGAAGGTATCTTATAGAGTGTATTTTTCCCTCTATGGAGGCATTTTGGATCAAATACTACTCTGTGCAAAATTACATATCACTTGATATTGCACCAAACGATGAAATTTTCTATGAATGCCTCTAATATGTCAAGGCCTTCCCTTGACAGGGCATTACTTACCACATTCCATCATCATTTTAGTCTATCACATGGTCATATATGTTGTAAACAAATGCGTACATGCTCTTCACGATTTTTTCTTGTCCAAAATCTTTAGATATCCAAAATAGTTAGGCAATATCCATTCCACTCAAAACATTAAACTTTTCCTTCTCCCACACATCACTCTAATTCCCTTGTTTCTACACCAACTGGAGCCCTCTGACGTTACAGGACCTAGAGGGGCAACGTGTTTGGCATAGGTCCATCCTCCAGAGCTGCATCTCAGAAGCGGAGCAGCAGAAAAGGCCAAACTGCCACAACAAACACCTGCCCCTCACGGAACACGAGAACCTGAAGGAGGCTTTTATTCAAAGGCGATTACCTCATCTCTCAACACAACACACACAACACACTCCGGCAGTCATTTATCAAAGACTCCTTCTAATCGAAGAGATTAAGAGCAACACACTAAACACATTATGGAAGACTGCACCACACACAAGCACATATGCCACCAACATAACATATACTCCCGGAAAGCTCTGTGGATCACTGGTGGTATTTCTTAGGGACCCGGACCACTTAGGGCATGCAGCATGGGGAAGAACAAGAAGAACAGCAACTGACGTTTCAAATTTTTCTAAGGCATTTCCATTATAGCAATTATATTCTATTTTGCATTCAAGTCTAACACTCACTGTCATGTAACTTTATGGAATACTTAACTTTTATTCCCTACATGCCGTAAGAACAAATTAAAAGAAATAGGGGAGTAGAGAGCTGATCATCTTCCTAACTCTGAATTGTTTTCTTGCTATGAGACAGCTGAAGTAAGAAAGCTGATAGGTACAGTAATTTAATGTACAGGCTAGAATGAATACTTAAATTATGTGTAACTCCCTATCTTTTTCTGTAGGCTAGAAATTATTAAAATTATCAAGAAACTTGTGATGTTGAAAACATTTTCAATTTTTATTTGGAAATTTAGGTAAAACATACTATACTGAAACCTAGATGATACAGTTGTTTTATAATGCAGAGCTTGAAGTCTTAAGTTTACTATTTATTCTTGGCAGAACCTTTACCACTGAATTGTGTGGTTACTCAGTGTGATTTCTTTCATCACGCTACTGTGTTCCCTCACTGTGATATGAATTTATTATCATGCTAAATAGTGTGTTCACTCAATGTGATGTACGTTTATCATCACTCTAGTCTAAGTAGTGTGTTCACTCACTGTGATGTAATCACTCTAAATAGCATGCATACTCAATGTGATGTCATGTTATCATTGCACTATTTTCTTTCAGAGTGCCATGGACGCTCATTACAATGAAAATCTTCATTTCCCTCGTTTGATGATTCTCACAAAGTATTAACTAGATATGTCAATACTCAAGTATGTAGAATACTCAATGTAGGTCTGAACGAACAAACGGAGTTTTTTAATTATGTTAATATTATTACGTGAATTGCTGGTAATTCATTTTTTAATAGTTTTGTCTTCATAGTATTTTCCTTCTTGTCTCTTTTGATATGTGAACTTTGGCTGAACACTAGCTTTATACAGTGAACATTATTAGTAATATACAATGACTTTTCCTCTAAGGGTTTGCTAGTTTGTTAGGTAGTATTATGGGTAGCTTATAAGATTTTATTTTATTTGTTTGTGTGATTATCTATTGATTAATTGGAGTAACTGAAGTATAGTAGCATCTGGTTAGTTAGTAGGTGCTTTGACTTGTCCACTCCATTACTAATGTGATTACGGCCATTGTAAATGTACTTATGTACACATAATTATCCAATAGGTTAATGCGCTTTCATCCGTTAATTTCTATTTCCTAAGGTATAGTCCTCCTGGAAGTCTATAATCTTTGCATTTATGGTAATGATACTAAATATCTTTTAATGGGAATTCTCGTTTTGAAATTAACAGTAATGTTATTAAATAATGGTTAATGGGAAAGCCTTATCGGGAATTTTCTTTCGTTATAGATAGATAATGAAAGCTTATCCCTTTAGTTCACAAGTTCTTTTCTTTATCCTGTGTTGAAAGCTTTTATTACTATTAAATCTTTGGATGAACAGGGTACTTAGAAATGCATGTGAAAAGCAATGCACAAAGAGGAATTACCATTTAGGAATGTGTATGTCTAAATAGTAGTTATTTAGGATCATGCAGTCCTAAGAAGTTAACATTTAGGATTACGTATTCCTAAGAAACTTTTTTTTAACAAAATAAGCGAATTTTTAGAATCACCAAATCTGAATATTAATTGATCTCAAGGTAACTCAGCTTTGTCATATTTTATTAAGTTATTTGTTATTATATAACAAAGGCTATAAAAATTATATGCCTACCACAGTTGAATCTTCATCCGTATGGTCACTCTTTACTGATTACTGGAATCAAGATTCAAATATCTCTAAAAGCCTCTTCTAGAATGGAGATAAAACCTCTCATACTTTCCCACCCCAGTGTGTTATCCCAGATACAGATAGTGCTGCTGTTTGTACTTTTGTAATCCCATGCTAGTGATATGGGGACTGCTGTAGCGTAGCGGTAAAATGCTCAGCTCTGGAGATGACAAATCCGTGTTCAAGCCCAATGTGAAGTGATAGAAAGGACATCCATCCTTAAATCCCTAGCTTTAGTCCGTGTCCATCCCAAAATGAGGACTAGTAGTGATACATGAAAAAAAATCCCTTTATGTGATATCTGGTAATTACTCGGCAAGAAAATGTATAACTGAATAGTGATAACTGCTGGTGCCTTGTAACATTGCTTACAATATTATTTATGCCTACTTCCTCATTAACGTCTATTAGGTATTTACCGGAAGCTTGAATTTTATGATCTTTCTTAACCAAACATATACAACAGTTCAGCTCTCTCATACTGATGCAAAACAAGTGATATTAATTGGTGCTGTGGTAATCAGCATGAAAATTGGTAATATTGATGTCCCAAGAGCTTAGTCATCAACAGTAAATTCTGCTTTTATCATGAGAACTTTTGTTCTCATTCATGCTATTTGAGGCTTCAATAAATACAGGAGTAATTGTTACATTTGAAATCTGAGTCATTGTTGATGCCTTGACCCTTAAATGTGTTTCTTCTTCTTGCACTTCATCTGGCCATTTCATAGGTGTGAATTTGATAAGTAACCTCAGACTCTTTGTTGGTGCTCTGATACTTAAGTGTGGTGCCTCTTCATGTGATGTGTTTACTCTCAATATGACAACAGGTAACCTCTTAAGACTTGCTGTTGATGTGTTGATGCTTGTGTGGTACTTCTACATGTATGGCGTGTAATATCACTTTGACGAGAGGTGACCTTAGACTCGTTGTTGATTCTTATGTGTGGTACCTTCAAAACTACTCAGTCTCATGCTCATAAGCATAAAGTTTGTAACATTTGATCCCTATGTTGTAATTAAATGTTTTGATAGTTATACATGGTATCTCTGCAAATACTCAATCTCCCAATTGTGCAGGTGCTTAGATGATTTAGTGTAGGACACTTCCACAGTAAATACTATTTTATGATGAAGTATAATACTTTTCCCACAATCATATACCTCTCAATTACATAAGGTACTTTGATTATTAATTTTAGCACTGCTGTGAATATACTTCTAATTACTGATCTCCCTCTCTTAGTAGACATAAGCTTATTGCGCTTTAGCTATTGTAAACTGAATATTTGATCTAACTGTAGTTAGCACATTGATGTTTAGATTTAGCGCCTAACTCACTAAAAATATTAAGTTACTAGATAATTAGTCAAATGCTCGATGTTGTTGATTGAAAGCTGCAGTTTGAGTCCTGGTGTGACAGCTGTATATTTTGAGATACATATACCTGCATATACATGAATTTAAATAACAAGTCATATTTTCAGGATATTCTCAGTATTCAGAGCCCTCTTTTTCCAAGTAAAGCTAGGATTCAAGCCATATATCCAGATCATTCTGGGGAGATAAGACCGTGTTTTTAGAATTAGCTTTATAATAGGTGTGCTCATCAGTAAAAGCCTTGTTTAACTGCAGTACTATAATTTCTGAGTAGAAATTGTGCTCTTGTAATTAACGCTGAACAAAATCTTTACATTGAATATTTTATGTTACTTGCTTCTCAGTCTGGCTGTTATAGAGATTGAAGTAGAATTTTGACTTTGAATAATCTTCAGAACATATAACGCCTCCTGTGATTCTATGAAGCTGATTTAATTTTTATTTGTATGCAGCACATTTCTGGAAGAAATAGAGACTAGTAGCAGGTTTGCTTAGAATTTATGTTTGACCTTAAAGTTTCTGGGAAGCATCATATTCTTAACAGAAGTAATGCCTTCTCAGGTTGATCTGGCAATCTCATTTATTCTTTAGTTCTAATGTCCATGTCGTTCAGCTCTCAGGCCAGAAAGTTGTTTAGTTACTAAGACAGTTGTTTTAGTTTTCAAGACGATTCTTAGTAAGCTGTATATAAAAAGGCGATTTTGTCTTTAAGTATTTAACAAGAATACATGAAAACTTATCAGACAAAAATGAGAGTTCAAAAGTCTCGGCTGAAAGTATAATTAAGGAGCATAAAATAAAAAAAAAACATTTGGGGCTCACCTTTTCCGGTTTCATCTTTGGTAATTTAATGAATTTGTTCTGACTGTTCTTGCATTAGTTGTGGAATTAATTATCTTATTCTTAATCATTAGTTGTTATATATTGGTCTGACTTTCAAAGGCTTCCCAGGAAGAGTAATAAAGGTGAGAAATAAAGTGGTGGATATGTTATTGGAATTTAATTGGTGCTGAAAGAGAAAAACAAAAAACACCGGGTTGGTTTGGACATGTGTAAGGCAAGCATGATGATAAATTTGTTGGTGATGATTTGGGGTTAAAGACTGCATAAACAGAAATTTTCAAGGATGGTTCCGACCTGTGGATCAATGGAGTAAGATGAACTTGTCTTTATAGACTGGATATGTGGAAAAAAATGTAGGAGAAATTGAGGATGATTTAGACATGTGGAAAAATGGAGGAGGATGAAATTGTCTTTATAGTTTGGACATCTGAAAGACATGCAGGAAATAGAAAGTAAAGATGTTTTGGACATGTAAATATAATATGGATCATGAACTTGTCAAGAAAGCTTTTTGTGAAATTAATAAGATTGGTTTTGAGAAGTGAATATGAAATAATAATATGAATTTATCAAGCTTAGTTTGGACGTGTGGAAAATACAATGGAGAATAAAATTGTTAATAATGATTTGGTCAGTTGGAAAGAAAACAGGAACATGATTTTGCTGAGGATGGTTCAGAACTGTAGAAAGCATGCAAAGAAATATATTTTCTACGTTGGTTTGGACAAGTGCAATTGTGAAGGATGGTTTGGACATATGGAAAGAATGCATAAGGATAGTTTGGATGATTGGATATTTTAAAGGAGAACAAATCTGATGTTAGGTACACTTACAGAAATGTAAGTACTATAGTAAAGTAGAAGTCACCCTGTGGGGTGAATGGATGGGTGTAGTAGAATGTTTAGCTTTGAGCAGAAAAAGAGAAGAGGAAGAATTCCAGAATAGGTAGGGAAAACAGGGAATCATTGAAAGACATAAATACTCTCCTGGGTAATATAAAAACTGTATTATGTTGGAATGTATATTACATTTTTAATTTTCTTGTAATCTGATATCACCAGCATGATGAATTTAACTCATGAGAATGATACTGAATATTTTTCTGAATTATTTTTCTGGTTATATTAGTGTTCTGAAGTATTCTCCATATGAAGCCAGAAATGAGGGAAATGGATGTAAATAAACATTTCATATATGAGTTAAGATTATACCAAACTGTTGTATGGCTCTTGAGTATATGCTTCTTAGAATTTTACATCAAAATTATTTCAAGAACTTGATTGGTATTAGAAAGACACAAAATTAGTACTGTACTTTCCTTCTGCAGTTAATGACCATTAAAAAGTATATTTGCTGTACTTCCATAACGCTAAAACATATATCCAGAAATATATTCTGCATAACCCAGTTTTACAATAATTCTTGATGAAATAGCCATTCTTTATGTCATCTCACATAACATACTTGGATATTTTGCTAAAGAGCGGATTTACTTTTAAAATTTATTGAAATTTGGTTTTTGTTGTAGCTGTGGATTTTGTTTAAGGTTTAGAGTTTGCCTTTCCGTATTTATAAGTGATGTTTTTGTGTGTAGTCTCTGTTAGCACTTCCTTAGAGGAAATAAGAGTATATATTGCTGTACTTGAAATGGGTTTGTCAATATTAATGATATGAAGGTGGCAAGTTCACATATTTTAGACATGAAGCTAGTAAGTTCACATATAGATATGAAGCTAGCAAGTTCACATAGAAAGGATATGAAGTAAGCAAACTTGCATATTAAAGATATGAAGCTAGCAAGTTTGCATAGCAAAGATATGAACGGGCAAGTTCACAGCGTAAAGATATGATGGTGATAAGTTAGCATGATGAATATATGAAGTTGTCAAATTCACATATTAAAGATACAAAGCTAGCAAGTTCATTTATTAAATATATGAAGCTGTCAAGCTCATATATTAAAGATACAAAGCTGACAAGTTCACATACTAAAGTTACGAGTATTTGACAAGATGTGATATCGATACAGTATTCATTTTTGTTCAGAGTGTTTTGTTACATTTAATATCTTTGTTATTTACTTTGTTAATACTTTCTCAACAAGATAAAAGACAATATTTATTATAATTACAATGTAAAATAGATGTAGGATGAATAGAAATAGTTGCAAACTCATTATATTACGCCTAAGTGCATCTTATACAGTTGCCTCAATTTTAGAAATGAAAAGGTCAAGATACATGAGCTGTATCTCTTTAGAACAGATTTGGTAATATTTGATGTTCAACGTTGAAATGGGTTGATCAAACCATTCTGACTAGACTCAATTGCGTGGATTAGATTAAGCCATTCTGACTAGACTTGTAAGGAGTGTTTAGATTAAACATTACTGACTAGACTTGTTAGGTTGGGTTAGATTAAACCATTCTGACTAGACATGTTTGGTTTGATTAGATTGAACTCTTATGACTTAGACTCGTTTGACTGGGTAGATTAAACTATTCTGATTTGAGTTGCTAGGTTTGGATAGATTAAACCATATTGACTAAACTTGTTAGGTTGGGTTAGATTAAACCACTGTTTAGATTTGTTTGGTTGGGTTATATCAAACCATTCTGCATAGACTTGTAGTTCTGTACTACTCTGATGTAATCAGTATAAAGCTGTACTGTACATGAATCCGAATTCTTACTTAGATTGCAACACATCAAATTTTTTGAACTTAACTCTAAGCTTCATATCAAATAACCGAATCTGACTTCAGCTAAGTTTTCATTTATTTTTTTTTGTAAGGAAGAATATTAAAATAATCTGAAAGTAGAAATGGACCCTGTCTTAAAGCATTGTGTGGAAAACTGAAGATGCTATTAATAAGAATCTCACAAAGCTACCAAGACTATAATTGATGCACTTAACCATTTTAAAGATAAAATTCATATAGGTAGATACTCGTTTGCTTCTGAGGGACAATTTTCTTGGCTGTACTTTAAAATAAGTAGCCCAGATTGTTAGAGACAAAGTGATATCTATTTTAGCAAGTAGAAAAGGTCATTACACAGAATATTAGATATATTTACATAACTAGAGAAGGTAATTACACAGAATTTTAGATATATTTAAATAAATAGAGAAGGTAATCTCACGGAATTTTAGATACATTAAAATAAACGTGAATAAAATAATTACACAGAATTTTAGATATACTGTATTATAATAAGTAGAGAAAGTAATAGCATAGAATTTTAGATATATTAAAGAAATAAAGGAAAGTAATTACACAGATTTTTATATATATTAAAATGAGTAGAGAAGATAATTACAGCATTTTAGAGGTGTATACTCCAGTTGGATAAGTATTGTAAGTACACAGACTTAAAGGTTAGCCATAATTGACTGTAATAATAAGTAGAAAGTAGATTTGCTTGACAATTAGAAGGTCTAAAAGAGAAACCAATCTTATCTTAACTGCTATACTAGGAATGAACGCATTCTATCTGAATGCCATTTTGTTGTTCATATTACAGTTATTATTTATTCAAATCCCAATCTAATTGGGCATCAGCAATAATCAAATAAGCACATTACCATATGTGACAGCATGAATCAATATTTACCTCGACCGGGACTTGAACCTAGGATACATAATTACAGTGCCATGGTGCTACCAAGTACACCACAGAAGGTCTAAAAGAGAAGCCAACCATACAGCTTAACTGCTATAGAGATATAATGTTAGGGTTCCATTCCTGACAGCTGACTTTATGCGTATTTCGACGTAAGTCGGAATTCACTTAGATTCGAACCTAGGTCCCCCAACCTATGTTAAAAATAAACCATCTAAAACATAGAAAAAACTCTTATGTTCCTAATGGTTCTTGCAAAATTACTAAAACTAATCTTAATACTATTCCTAATCTTTAAAATTAACATTAAAAGATACAGGTACTGTATAATAAAACAACACTTGTATACATTAAAATATCTGTACTGTGTTACACTACAATATTACTTAGTACAAAACTGTAATTATACTGAACTGTGGTTTGCTTGCATAGGGATGGAGAGACTGGCTTATTAGGAGGTGGAAGTTAGACAGGCAGGTGCTGAGGAGACGGGCAGGTGAGTTTGGAGAGGCAAAAGAACAATCAATATGTAATCCATAAGAAAATAAAACCTGTACATACTGTATTGTCAGTTCTCATTATAAGATTATAAATTATACACATAAAAAATATTACACTACAACAAAATAAGTTCTTTTAGTAAAATTATAAAACACACTTTTAAACATAAAAATATTACACTACAACAAAGCTATAGGTACTGAATTTCTTACTTTTGCTGTACTCATGTGGTGTGCTTGCATAGGGATGGAGAGACTGACTTATTAGGAGGTGGAAGTTGGACAGGCAGGTGCTGAGGAGACTTGGGCAGGTGAGTTTGGAGAGGCAAAAGAACAGTCAATACGTAATCGATTAACAAAAAAAACTGTATTTACTGTATTATAAGTTCTCATTATTAGATTATAAAACACTAATAAACATAAAAAATATTACACTACAACAAAATAAGTTCTCATTGTAAAATTAAAAAACACACGAACATAAAAATATGACACTACAACATACTATGTTTTCATTGTAAAATTATAAAACACTCTTATAAACAAAAATATTACACTTCAACAAAACTGTAGGTACTGTATTGTTTACTTTTATTGTATTCATGTGGTGTGCCTGCATAGGGATGGAGAGACTGGCTTATTAAGAGGTGGAAGTTGGACAGGCAAGTGCTGAGGAGACTCGGGCAGGTGAGTCTGGAGAGGCAAAAAAACAATCAGTACATAATCTATAGAAAAAAACTGCACATACTGTATTATAAGTTCTAACTGTTAGATTATAAAACACTCTTATAAACATAAAAAAATATTACACTGCAACAAAATAAGTTCTCATTGTAAAATTATAAAACACACTTATAAACATAGAAATGTTACACTACAACAAAAGTTCTCATTATAAAATTATGAAACACACTTATAAATATTAAGTTATTACACTACAACAAAATAAGTTCTCATTGTAAAATTGTATAATACACAAGTTGGACAGTTAGATGCTGAGGAGACTGGGGCAGGTGAGTCTTTAGAGGCAAAAGAACATAATGGAGGTACTGGGGCAGGTGAGTGTATAGAGTTAGAGTGTACAGGATTTGTTCGTGGGCGCTCTACCTTTATGAAGAATTGGTCAAGGCTAGTCTGGAAAGATGCCTTTTTTTTCTCCTCATATTTCCTTGTAACACCTCCGGATATCATTGATCTCTCTCTATTGAACCTGGCAACATTGGGGTCCTGAGCCTCAAGCTTTGGCAACAATCCCTCTGCCAAGGCAAATGCTTCTTCATATTTCTTTGGCTCTGGGCTTGGTAGTTCTTCCTCTTTTTCAATCAACTGCTGTTCCAGTTGAGTGAGGTCTTCTGTAGATAACTCCTCGCCATGAGATTCCAGGAGCTCTTTTACATCATCATTTGCCACCTCCATCTCGAGCTCTCTGATCACGATAACTACATTCTTTGTTACAGCCTCAACTGTCTCCTCAAAGCCTCGAAAATTTTTCACAAAATAGGGGCAAGAAGTCTTCCATACCCCATTCTAGTTGGATTGCATCACTTCCTCCCAAGCATCACCAATATTCTTCACAGCCTGAAGAATATTGTACGACTTCCAGAAGTCCTTGAGAGTCATGTTCTGGTCCTTCTCTGTTGCCTTGAGAGCCATAGTTATTGTTCTTTGGAGATAGTAGGCTTTGGAAGAGGCAGTGACCCCCTGATCCATTGGCTGTAACAAGGAGGTGATGTTAGGTGGAAGGAAAACCACCTTTACATTAGGATGAGAGTCATTCAATTGGCAGGGCGACCTGGGGCATTGTCCAGGATTAGCAAAATCTTAAAGGGCAGACCCTTGGAAGCACAATACCTCTCTGCTTCTGTGATAAAATAGTTGCTGAACAAGTCCAAGAATATTTGAAGGTTATCCAAGCCTTCTTGTTTGACCTCCAGTAGACTGGCAGTTAACCCTCTCAAATGATCTTAATTGCCCTTGGGTTTTTTGTCAAATACACCAACAAGGACTTCAGCTTACAGTCTTCAGCAGCATTAGCCTCCAAAAGCAAAGTCAGTCTCTCCTTGCTGGCTTTATGACCTGGTGCTGTCTTCTCCTTTATGATGTACGTACGACTAGGCATATGCTTCCAGACTAAGCCAATGCTTCCAGAATAAGTCAGTCTCATAGACGTTGAACGCCTGTTTGGAATGGTAACCCCCCTCCCTTATTATCTCTGCCAAAGCTATTGGAAACAAGTTTGCTGCTTCCTCATCACCACTAGCAGCTTCCCCTTGCACTCTTATATTATATAAATTAGCATGAGTCTTAAAACGATTAAACCACCCCTTACTACGATTAAACCACCCTTTACTAGCTACAAACTGCTCACCTGCATTGCCTTCCCCCTTTTCTCTTTTCAAGTCTTCAAACAGCATTTCAGCCTTTTCCTGTATCAACTTAAGGCTTAATGGGATATGCCATCAATTTTGTTCTTCAATCCAAAACACTAGCAATCTCTCCATCTCTAGCATAAGGCCACTACAATGCCTCGTGATCACAATGGACATCATAGGGGTCGAACCTTTCATGTGGTCACGGATGCGATCTTTGTCTTTGATAACTGTGGCCACGGTCATACAGGCTAATCCGAATTTGTGGCCAATGCTCGTAGAAGATTCTCCCTTTTCAGCATGATTTACTATCTCAGTTTTAATTTCCATGGTGATGGCTTTTCTTTTCTTAGTGGCACTGCTATCAGAACTATCACTAACACGCTTGGGAGGCATAGTAAAGTCCGTAGCAAGAGAACACAACGAGAGAGCAGATGAAAGCACTAGATATATTGTGATGGGCAGGTACAAACTGATCTGTGGTCCTTCTCCTGCTTCCAATGCCACATGACATCATATTCTTACACTATGTACAAGAAACAATTTTGAATAGAATCGTATTTACAGCTATGTGTTTGGTATTTTTTCTTTATAAATTCAATATAGTTTTTCAATATAACCAACTATATATAAAAAATAAATAAAGCCATTAACTTGATAAGTATGAATACAACTATGCATTCTAGTGTAAATAAAATTGTATTTATAGCTATGTGTTTGGTATTATTTCTTTTTAAATTAAATATAATTCAGTATAACCAAATACTGTATATATATAAATAAATAAATAAAGCCATGAACTTGATAAATACAAATACAAAACAGCTGTGTTTGCTACTGTTATAATATATAGAGCCTTTTTAACGGCTCCACATATAATAGCTACCTTTATATTCGTGTGTATTATGAATTAAATTGTATTTACAGCATGTTTGGTATTTTTCTTTTTAAATTTAATATAATCCTTCAATATAATCACATATACACAGATAAATAAATAAAGCCAATAACTTGATAAATATGATGGTATTTACAGCTGTGTGTTTTGTTTTTAAATTCAGTATAATCCTTCAGTATAACCAAATATATAAAAAATAAATAAAGCCATTAATTTGATAAATATGAATAGAGCAGTGCTGCTAGCTGTGTATTCCTCCGCCACTCTCGCAAAGTATTTTGGCACTTGGTTTGAATTTACCGCACCAGTTGTAATTAATAATTTATTAATTATTTTTTGGCCATTGTTGTAATGGCGAAACGATGTAAGTCAAATCAACTTTATACTAGGACCCACTGTACTAGGAATGAATACATTCTCTCTGAATGCCTTTATGTGTCCTAGGTTCGAGTCCCGGTCGGGGTAAATTATGATTCATGTTATCACATATGGTAATGTGCTTATTTGATTATTGATGCCCAATTAGATTGGGATTTGAATGAATGGAGAAACTGTAATATGAACAAAAAGGCATTCAGATAGAATATGTTCATTCCTAGTATAGCAATTAAGCTCTAAGGTTGATTTCTCTTTTAGTCCTTCAGTGGTGTAGTTGGTAGCACCTTGGCACAGTAATTTTGTGTCTTAGGTTCGAGTCCCCTTTGGGGTAAAATATGACTCATGGTTTCACATATGGTAATGTGCTTATTTGATTATTGTTGATGCCCAAATAGATTGGGATTGGAATTAATGTGAGAACGGAGCCACGAGTGAGGTTGGGAGAAACTGTAATATGAACAGTTAACCTGTAAGGTTGGTTTCTCTTGTAGATCTTCTGTGGTGTATAGTTGGTAGCGCCTTGGCACAGTAATTATGTGTCCCAGGTTCGAGTCCCGGTCGGGGTAAAATATGATTCATGTTTTCACATATGGTAATGTGCTTATTAAATGGAATGATATTTATTGATATTGGGTCTAGTTGTCATCGTAAATGCATAAATTCAAGCATTAAGCTGCATCTGTTAAATTTTTCACCTATGTAGTTTTGCATCAACAGTATCCATAAATTATTGTGTACATGTGTTAAACTATATTACATGCTAAGTCAACGTATGAAGAATTGAGATTGGCACCTGTATAATAGTTTAAATGATAAAAGACATGCTTGGAAAAGCAAATTACTTTTCTGTAGCTGTGACACCGAATTTGCTCGTAATGCGGGTAATACTTTAGCTTATGCTTATTTACTTGCTTCGTTATATATTATAGAACACTGTAACCCGGGAAGTGGGTTTGGGTCAGTGGTACTTAACCTTTTGCACTCCCTCCCTTCAGGAATTTTCAACGCACTCCAGGCCCCCTCTTCCATTTTCTCCCGTGTCTCCATGCAAATAAATTTGAATAATAAAACATAAATGAAAGGAATACCTTTATTTTATTATTTCAAGGCTGACAATTCGTCACAGGTAGAATTCCTGTTTGTGACAAAGAGGGACTGCTCCTTTACATTCTCAAATTTCTTGTAAAGAATTGGGAGAAAAATAATACTTTGGCCCCCTTAAATACTTTCTATGGACCTCATAAGGGGTTCATGGCCCCCAAATTAAGAAGCACTAGTTTATGTGAAGGGTGGAAATGTTAAGAAAGTTAATAGTATTATCTCTGAATACTCACTGTTGTTGTAATTTAGTAAAGACAGTAGTTGTATATTGATAACAAAAGTTTATGCATGTTGTCTTTGAATATTATTCTATTCAAGGGTTGAGAGCATTAATACTTATGGTTTAACTCTTTTGAATTAGGGTTTACCCATAATATCACTTCAAACATTACATAATATTAGCTACTTTATTTTGTGTAAATTTACATAACGATATGCTTGGGGAGTATTTCATATTGTAAGGACAAAGAAATTCTAGTAAATGTGGCTTGGAAACTGCTAAAACAGCTTCTTAGGTAACCTTAAAAGAATATTTATATCAGTGTCACAGTGAATCCTGAGCACTTTATAGAGTTAGAGGACAGTTAATAACACTAATCAAGAGGCATTATTACATAGGAGAGTTAACTCAACAAGCACAGAGAGTACCTTGAGGAATGAGTGTTTCAGATCTGTTGTATTTCCCTTCTTTTGGAAAGGTTCGCAGTTGTAATTTGCAAGAATTGCCCACTTTTATTGCGTAGATATACAAGCATGGGTGAGTTAAATTAGAGACTGTGAAAGACAGAGTTATGATGTGGATGATTGCATGTATGTTAATCTTGATAAGAAAGTAATTGTAAATAAGTTTTCATCAATGACAAGCAAGAGATGATAACCACTGATAGTCAAGTTGGGGGAGTGACTTCATGGGATCCCTGGAAATATATCTGATACTATACCGCGTCAAAATTTAGTATTTAAGCACCATTACTTTTATAAATATCAACCATACTTAATTCCCCCAACTCCAATCTGTCTACGTCCACCCCATGATTGGAATTAAGAGACAGGAAACAATGCTATTTATTGGTTTAATTATATTTTGATTCTTATTTTCTTTATGGTAAAAACTAGAATTTATTACTCAGTGTATGTGGCAAAACTTGAAAAAAAAATTGCTACTCATACTTAGCTGACAACAAAATGGAAGTTGTAGCCGAGTATCTTAAGATAATGTTATCGCATAAGGTAATGAGGACTGATTGTGACATAAAACTGCAAATTTTAATTGTGTGGAAAAGTAATTTTTTTTATACCCTGTTAACTCTGGTGTATGGTATGTTTGAGGTATTTCCCAGGTTATAAGGTTGTTAGGAATGTAGCTGTATAGATCTTGAATGCACACCACAAGGGAGAATGATAAATCCATGTACAACATTAATAACTAGCTGATTTCAGAGGTTATTGATAACTTGAGATGGTGTAAGCTGCATTGCAAGTACATGTATTGTATTTGAAACTGTGCCTTGGTTTTGGCTTACAACCCAGATTAGTTTTGCAACTTTACTGCAGAGTATACTGTGTACCTTTTCCAGCTCACGACATACCTTAGCGAATCTGGATTTTGAAATAATGTACAGATGCTCCTCTACTTACGAACAACTGAGTTACGAACATTCATTGATGCCTACCCATTATATACCTATGTATTAATGTAAGTATTACTGTACTGTACTGTATTATTACATTATTGTTATTGTATTAAATTTCATTAATACTGTATACTTTATGTTTAATGTAGTAGCTAAGTGTAGTTAGCATAAGTACTGTACAGAACTCAATATGTATGTATTATACAGTACATTTTATTTTACCTAAAAACAACTTATGAACAGGCTTCTGGAATCTAACTTGATCGGAAGGTGGGGAGTGTCTGTATTGTTTACGAATGCCTTATATTCTGTATTACGTCTGATATCCTGTATGCTCTTCATCAAAGAAAAATACTATTATATGAAGGCTGTGACTTGAAAAGATACAAATCTAGTCGGAGTTTCTTGCATTCCCCATTTACACACAATGATTCTCACACAGAGGTATTGAAATTTCGTGTAAATGACTTATACTGTAGTACACATTTGGGCAACCCTTCATAACCTTTCGTGCCACATACGATGTTTTTCATGTTAGTTCGGGCCAAACGCTCACTTCAGAAATGTCAAATATACCTACTAATATTTTTAACTGCAGCAGTTGTGTACTGGGAATATTTAAATAGAATGATTAAATTAAAGAAGTTAAAGTATAAAGTAATTCTGGCCCGTGGGCCAGTAGTTGCCTATAGTACATAATGTGTATTTTCTTTGTGGGCTTACTCGATCTGTTATTGCATTATATGAAAAGCTCTTAGAAAACAATGAGTCTCTTATCACTATTCTCACCAATGAGAAATCTCATTTGCATTTGAGTATTCCCATCTCATTCGATAATTGAATCTCTCCTCCCCATCTCATTCAGTATTTGATATCTGCAATCTCCCGCTCATCTCACTTTTATTTAAAACCTCCTCTTTAATTCATAATAGTTTCTCCTGCGAATATATATATATATATATATATATATATATATATATATATATATATATATATATATATATATATATATATATATATATATATATATATATATATATATATATATATATATATATATATATATATATATATATATATATATATATCCTAGGTTCAAGTCCTGGGTCGGGGTAAAAATTATTCTTGTTTTCACATATGGTAATGTGTTTATTTGATTATTGTTGGTCCCAAATGAGATTGGGAGTTGAATTAAATGCGAAAACAAAGGCATGAGTGAGGTTGGGGGAAACTGTAATATGAACAGAGCGGCATTCAGATAGAATGTGTTCATTCCTAGTATAGCAGCTAAAACCTGTAAGGCCTGTTTCCCTTTTAGACCTTCTGTGGTGTAGTTGGTAGTGCCTTGGCACAGTAATTTTGTGTCCTAGGTTCAAGTCTCGTTGGGGGTAACTATGTTTCATGTTTTCACATATGGTAATGTGCTTATTTGATTATATATATATATATATATATATATATATATATATATATATATATATATATATATATATATATATATATATATATATATATATATATATATATATATATATATATATATATAATATAATTTGTAGGACGTAATATGATTGCTTGTAAAAATGTGATGAAAATTAATTTTATTCTAAAACAGATAGGAAGATTAACCTGTACAGATTTTAGATGCTAAAGGGATACTGTATTTTAGAGCTTGAAATGCTATTGTTATAATACTGGCTCCTGTCTATGTGGCACACATTTAAAGGACTCTCTTTGAGTTTGTGCGACTCATGAAGCATATATGAATTTCTTTGTCATTTGATTTATGTGTATTTAATATCATGGCAAGTATGAATAATATACAATTGCGTTCATGTATCTGAATGCACCGTAAAATAGTGTTTATTTGTGCTGGGGGTAAACCAACTGCAACTGTCGGGTCTCAGGGCAGAAGATCCTGCCCACATACCTGTGGATAACCCAAGCAGGGTTATTGGGGTTATTATGGTCTAATGAACCAAAGCATAGAACACTCCTTCTATCCCACCCAATCTCTGACTCGTCTCATAATTTTTGCCCATCAATAAAATAAGTTAATGGAAGGATAAGTTAATGAAGACCTGTCTCCCAGTTCCCTATTCACAACTTTTGCCTCATATTACATGCAGGGAATACTAAGTCATTGGAGGGATGGCTTGCTATATTTGTCTCCCAGTTCCCTGTTCTTCATTTTGTGCCTCAGATAACATGCAAGGCATACTAAGTTAAAGGAGGGATGGCTTGCCAAACTTGTCTGTCTATTCTACATCCTTGACTTGCATAATATACAAGGAATGCTAGGATAGTAAGCATTCTATTTTGACACTACATAATTACTGTAAATAGGAGTTTTACCAAAGGCTGAGTGCCAGAGTATATGAGGACCCCATTTGTAATGAAAACAAGATAATCGTAACTTGTCTTAATAACTTGTGCACTGTTGGGAGTTTTTGACATTGTAATAAGTGGTCATAGTCAGCTAACCTGTTAAAATGTTAATTCCTGTATGACATTTAGCTACATTGTGAATATTATGCTACTCTCAAGTTTGTAAATGAAAGTAATACATGGAATTTGCCTTGAACTATGTTTAATGTATTGTGAGCTTTGTTGCAGAATATTTCATCATATTTAATTGATGTTTTTCTTATAATTGTGGTGTTAAAGAAGCACATGTAATGTGATCATCTAATATTAGCGGCATTGTCAGGAATGTTCTGTTAAAGTAGCTTATTAATATTGCTCATCTATTAACAGCAGCAGATCTCAGCTAATGTTTTTATGTAATTCAGATCTATACTTCCCACATATTGCCATGTATATTGTGTATATTTGATGCTTTTGAAATAGCTGTTTTGTAAAAAGATGGCTACAATTGTAGCTGTCTAGTAATAAGATGGCTACAGTTTTAGCTCTCTAATAAAATGATAGCTACAGTTTTAGCTGTCTAGTAAAAAGATGGCTACGTTTTTGCTGTCTATTAACAAGATGTCTACAGTTGTAGCTGTTTAGTAAAAGGATGGCTTCAGTTTTAGCTGTCTAGTAAACAGATGGCTAGTTTTAGCTGTCTTGTAAAAAGATGGCCAAGATTTGCAGAAGCAATCATTATTGTAATGTGTAGTTGAGGTGTTACTTATGCATTCGTATGGAATCAGCCTATTTCTGAAGTCTTGGCATTGAATGTATTGGTTAATTTATTTCTGTGGCATTAGTATGTCTGAAGATGATATTGGTTAAGTTTTAGCACTGAATGACTGTAATGGTCAGTATAAGTGGTATTAGTATGTCTGAAGGTGTTATTGGTTATATATTTAGAGTTTAAGCTCTGGTTAAGATTAGGCTGTTCATGTATTATGTTACTGCTCTCATGAGTAAGATAATAAGCCTAGTAAAGGAAATTAACCCCATTGTTCTTGAGGATTATTCTTGTTTACAAGGTAAGTGACCCAACTTGACCTAACCCAGCCTGCCCCAGTCCAACAAAGCACTAACTTATTTATGGGGTTATTTACTTTTAACTTGGGTTTTGAGGGTTACTCATTTTTACAAGATCCATACAAATTGGTGTTATTGGTTATATATTTAGAGTTTAAGCTTTGGTTAAGATTAGGCTGTTCATGTATTATGTTACTGCTCTCATGAGTAAGATAATAAGCCTAGTAAAGGAAATTCACCCCATTGTTCTTGAGGATTATTCTTGTTTACAAGGTAAGTGACCCAATTTGACCTAACCCAGCCTGCCCCAGTCCAACAAAGCACTAACTTATTTATGGGGTTATTTACTTTTAACTTGGGTTTTGAGGGTTACTCATTTTTACAAGATCGATACAAATTGTGAACATGTAAATTGTCTAACTGATGCATGGGAAAAAATTGAAGTGAAAAACCTCTTAAACTAGGTATATAGTTTACATCATAGACAAAAAAAAATATAAGTAATTTATAAACATTTTAGCTTGAGAAGTATTTTGCTTTATTAAGGTATTAATAAATTAATTTCGCTGTATTAAATTATAATTTAATATAAGTATAAAAATGGAATAATATTCTGTTTGTGGTTGTAAAGCAAATTGTAGAGCAAACTATTGAGCCTGCAGGGGATGTATGTAAAATTTTAACCAAACCTTAACTATGAAATTTGTTGCTTTTTATAACATTGTAAATCCCAATAATTTCCGAAATATTGTAAGCTCCAATAACTGCAATTACGCTAGGCCAGAATTTTTGTATAATGGCCATACCAGTACGGTTATTTATTTTCAAAAGAATATTGCTTGTTGTGATGTGATCCCATTTCGTATTGCTACCAAGGCTGTGTTAATACTAGATGAAATAATGTGACTTTCTTTTATATATCTATGGTCTATTCATTATTTAAAGAGTTGAATTAACGTGATTTTTGTCTATACATCTATTCTACTTTCTGTTCACATGTTAAAGGCCCGATTTCTTAAACAGTGTAAACCTAGGATGCCATATTGTTAGCTAGCTAAACACACACAAATGGAATTCATAAACTCATCCGATGCAGTTCTGTGTATGGCTAGGATCCCACATGGGATCCTAGCCATACACAGAACTGCTCCAGATGCGTTTATGAATTCCATTTGTGTGTGTCTAACTAGCTAACAATATGGTATCTTTGGTTTATGCTGTTTAAGAAATCGGTCAAAAGTGTTGATAGTGATTTATGTTGTATCCCAGTTTCAGGATCGTCAGTAATTCTGGTGTTTTATCGTGATTTAGGTTCTCTTACAGAGAAGCAGTCAAATAAAATACAATGTACTGTATCTGATGATAAATGCAGGTTGTGATTTTTTTTTTTAAATGTGCATTTTAGGTATTAAAATTAGGCAATGCTCAGCAATCTATTGGACTTAACATCGAGCTGTCCTGAATAGTCATATCTAAATCTTCCTTCAGTTATGTTTCTTTTTCTGTGCCTACATCAACACCGAATATTCTTTGATATTTGTTACACTTCTCTTATTATCCCTTCACATGTAATACGTCACAACACTCCCCATTTCTGTTTCTCTTAGTTTTAATTTTTTTTTGTGTCCAGGCCTTATGAGGGCAATTTTCTTCGCCTGTCCTGGTGTCACACTACAAAAACACAGCTTGGATGTCATTAAAGATTAGCAGCCGATTACAGTATACTGTATTTTTATCTGTATTTAATACATGTTATCCTCTAAATGTTGTGGAATCGGCTTTTTTTCCAAGATGTCATGTGAATAATTGTTACTGTAAATAAATATTGCTGCTCACAAATCCTGTATAGATATAAGAGCCAGTATATATTTTCTATTTTTTTTTTTTTTATCATTGTAATTGTATATGAAAAATGTTATTGTTAATTAGGGACATATTTGTGTTTAGTATATTAAAAACTTTTTTTTAATTAATGAATGGCCAGTTTTTGATTTGCTACTTTTAATTACTGAATTACTTTATTATCAGTTGTTAATTTTAAACAGGCACACTTGAGTCAGGGACATTTGAAAGCTTGCATTAAGTCATTATACTGACTAGGTTTATGTCATTATACTGACTAGGTATATAATAATTAAAATGATGAAATTAATCCTGCAAATAAGTTGGCCTGCAAACTGCAATAATGCCCAATACAAATATTTCTCTTATTGAAAAGTCAATTAGATTTAAGCTCTAAATGTTCTGGATTGTAAATGCGATACGAGTATTAGAAAATTATTCACATTTCTTCTGAATAGCTAAGCGCAACCTTTGTTAGTCTAGTGAGTTGCCTGTTAATCTGATAGTAAAAGGGACGCTCATATAACAGACATAATGTACTTAATTAGTAGTCAGAAATATCTGTGGTTTCATACTGCACGACAATATACTTTAAGAAATGCCTAGGAATCATTATTATCTATGGTGTTTAAGGGTGTCGCCATATTTACTGGAATGATGCCGCCGATTTTTTTCTATTATAAGTGTATCAGGGATAAATATATATAATTTTACTCAGAGCTATATTTTGATAGAATATTTAATCTCATACTTTTGCACATGATGCTTAGAAATTAAATGACACTGGTAGGCTTCAAATCTCTTACTTTAAAAGTATAAATGACACTAAAGGCATCATATCTCTTACTCTTAGAGTATAGTTGATGCTAGCAATGTCATATTTTTTACTGAAAGAGTAAAAATGACAGTGGCAGGAGTCGAATCTCTTACCGTAAAGAGCAACAAATGACAGTAGCTGGAGTCAAAACTCTTACTTTAAGAGTATAAATGACATTGGCAGGTGTCAAATCTCGTAACTCAAAAGTATCAATTAGGTGCTTTATACTGTATGCACTGCACCAGATGTTTTGCTAGGCTTTTCACAATAAGACAGTACTTGGAATAGAGGAATTGTCTGCTATCTTAGCTTTCAATTGCCTCCTATTACACATAGCTGTGGTACAGTAAGATATTACAAACTAGAACACAGCATTAGTAGCTAATCCTAACTACTGCAGCATATGTTAATCCTGAGTTCCTGTGCTTTTGCTAATCTCAGCTGCCCTAGAATATGCTAGTCCTGACAGTGGCAATTTAATTGTTACTACGATTCTGTATACTAATCTTTGCTGTCATAATGTTTAATTAGACTATAGCAGATCTCTTTATTGTAATTCTAAATAACGTATAATTATTTATTTCTTCTCTATTGCATTCTAACTAACTGAAGCTTCTATTTTGTATAATAATCCCACCTGTGGCTGAAAAATCTAATGCTAACTGCATCAGCAAAAGCCAGACATTTACTAAAGTAATTACTTTGTACTCGTATGTCCTCAAAACTATGTTAAGTATTATGTAACCAAGAATGAAATTATTTTGGAATTTCTATTGATTTGAAGTTATTTAATTGAGGAAAGTTTTGTAAAATAGCTTCATGGGAATTAGCAACATCTCATGCAATGTCATTAATGGTTAGCGTAAAGCATAAGCATTTATGTCTGTATACAAAAGCCATAATCCCCCTTATAAAAAGGGTGGCTGAGTCAGAGCATATTCGACTCTGATGGAGGACACTATAAAGTAGGGGATCCCCAGTCCCCTTTCTTATCCCCATTTAGTCGACTTTTACAATGCACAGGGAAGACATTCTTATGCATACCAGTTGTGAATAAAGTATATTGTTTTGCTTTCTTCATATAAAGAATATTATCATTGACACTGCATACTAAAGAATTTAGTTTGCGGTTCTTATAGGAAATGTCTTTAAAGGGTCAGAACAATAATATAAAATCTCAGAGGATGGCTCTAATATGAAATGCAGTTATAAAAAATAAGAGGTATTAATTGAAGATGAGATTCTTCCTTTCTATATTTGATAAATTTTATGAATATATTATTGCTCATTTTCATTATGTTGCACAGTACTTGTTTACATCTGCACCATATAGGCTGTGAGTTATGAATCAATAACTTGTAAATCTGTATTCGATAAGAATGTAGATACTGTTTGCATATCTAACTAGAGCTTGGAAATAATTAGTCATTGATTATAACGCAAAGTTATGAATATATGGTTTCAAAGGTGATGGATGAATTTAGTTGTTATACTCAGAATGATGTGGATGACTCATGTGATAAGTAAAATGGTGGATGACTCCCTTCGTGATTCAGTCAGCGGAGACTCATTTGATGGGTCAGCCACTGACTGACTCACTTGATAGGTCAACCAGTGGATAACTCTACTGATGGGTCAGTCAGTGGATGATTCACCTGATGGGTCAGCCAGTGGGTGACTTCCCTGATGGGTCAGCCAGTGGATGACTCACCTGATGGGTCAGACACTTAATGACTTTTGATAGGTCAGCCAGTAGATGACTCACTTGATGGTTCTGCCAGTGGATGACCCACTTGATGGTTCTGTTAGTGGATGACTCATTGGATGGGTCAGCCATAGGGGTGGTGTTGGTGACTATTAAGAGAGGTTTTCACAAACCATCAGTAAAATTAACTTTGACTTATTACATTCAGTTATTTATTCTGCCGGTCCAAATAATTGTAAATTCAAGTCTGATATCCAACTACATCTCTCTTAAGTTAGTACTTTTGTTTTGAAGATAAATTCTTCATCATTACAAGTATGAAGCAAAATATCTACATGCAAATCTAATAAAATTTTTGCTCTTGGAATGTTAGGGTAATGATGCAAAAAAACAAAAACAAAATAGCAATCATATATCCTTAACGATATTCATAATTAACTTGACAATACTGTGAGCAATGAGATATTAGTTGTTATTGTTTGTAATGGGTCTAGGTAGTTTATTTAAACCTTTTTTCCGTGGCCAAGACTGAAAATAACGCTCTTCTACCTAAAACCACTCTAGGAATAATAAGTTACTATATTGGAAAATAAAGTTCTTGGTTGTAATATCAATACTTGGTCATTTATGAAATTTTAGTCTCTCAAATCACTACAGTGCTAATTAATGTTAATTAGTTAATTTGTATATTGATATGTTGCCATGAAAAACAAATGATAAATAAAAGCTTGAAATAATGTCATTTTGCAGGCATAAATGATATCAAGATTATAATAATGAGATTAAAAATTTTCTTTTAAGTTTATAATACAGTCTGACAAACTGATACATATAACGAAAAATTGTGATATCATTAACATATTGGGTATAACACTACATAGCTGTAAGTGATAGAGAAAAATGTGATATGAACAAAATAAGATGACCTGCGTTTATTTTGAGTATGATATTTGTATAAATTTTTCTTACTTTTACAAGACACATCTAAATCCTATGATTTAATTTCTACTTCTTTCTTATTATATGTCAGCTTGTACCTAAGTGTTGTTTGTATTGTAGATGTAATCTATTCTGTACAACTTTTAAAACATTCGTAAATCACAGTAAATGCGGTCATAGGTGTTTATGATGTTGTTTAAATAGTTACCAGTCTATTTTTCCGTTAAGATAGTCTTGACTATCAATATTAATAGATCACAGAAGAATTACTGTTTATAGCTGTGACACAGCATGGTAAACATGCTTTATAATTTTTTTTTTTACAAACTCTACTCCATAATTTATGTTTCCAAACATTACAGCATATCTTGCTAGGGAACCAGGGCAGTGTAGTGGTTAGAGCGCTTGCCTCAGGTAGTGACAAACCCATGTTCGAGCCCACTGAGGGGTCTCACAAAGGACATCTAGCCTTAATACCTGTGTGCGTCCACTCCCATAACAGAGATTAATAGTGACATAGAAAATGGCAAACAACACCTTAACCTGCCTGTGCCAGCAGGGTGGCCACAACTGTAAATATACAGCAGGGCTTTATGATAGCCTTGTTATCTGTACTTCTCACAGTCTTTAGCAACCTTACATATTTGGGGAGGGACAACTGCCACTCACCCTCCTATATCCTTATCCCTACTATATGCCTTCCATAAAATGCAGGGCATATGAGATAGAATTTTTTTTTCTACTCACCACCAGATATACACAAATGAAAAATATTACTCTTATAAACTAGAGGTATAAATGTAAAAGATTTGATGCTTTTTGATGTAGCTAAAGAAACTAATTTATGCCGAAATTACCTGGTGTATTATGCCAAATTTACCAGTAAAGTTATGTTTACCCAAATATATGACTATATGAATTTAATCTCTGACATCAACGAAGATAGGATAAGGTTGCAAGAACTGTGTATGTTTTCAAAACAATCTATTGTACAAGTATGTATATTATGATATTGTTGTTACAAAATCCTTTAAGACTTAAGCTTGTTTTTTAGTGAGACAAGAAGTCAACTTGATTTGTCTTGCCCCGCAATACCAGCATTACTGTCCGTACATATAAAGTAGCATAAAACAGAACTTCTTGTTGTATTATTATTTTCCAGCAGCCATTTGTGAATTTAGTGCTTCAAACATGCAAACAAATCTTAAGCATGTCGCCCGCAAATAGCTGCGGGAAAATTAGAAGAAAACAATGTGTTTCATTTTATGCTACTTTATTTGTACAGATGATAATTTTGATATAATTGGGAAAGACAACTCAAGCTAACTTAACTTTTTGTCTCATGAATATGCGGCTCTCATACATTTCCTCAGCAAACATGATTGTAGTTATTGCATTTGGTAATGTGCTGAAAATAATTTCAACAGTGATGAAAACATTGGCTAATGTTTTTAATTGAGCAATTTCATGGTTTTTTATTTTACATAGATTCAGCAATTGTTAAAATCCCTAGTCAAAATGGTCTGTAGATCGCCATGACTGTTTCATGATTTTTACTTTTAGAAGTCAAAGTTTCTTTGACCTACATTCTATTTGTTGTTCTTTAATCTAGATGTACATTGTGGTTTACTCAATGTAATATTTACTGTAAAAAATTTGCTGTCCACAAATGAAGGTACTCTCCACCTACATACTCGAGTAGTATGTGCTGCCATCCTGGTCTTAAATACGAAGCCTTATCTTAGTCAAACAATATACTGACTAACTTATTTTTGTTTTGATAATAATCATAAATTTTTTTTACTTCTAATTTTAGATTGATACATGATAAGTTTTGAAAATGTTTGCAAAAATGAGTATGTCAGTTGTTCCTTTTTATATTAAATAAAAATACAAGTATACAATATCATGAGTGATGGATTTGAAAGGTCAGTTCTCTTGTCTCTCAGATTTCAAATTTTAAAAGAATAGTTTTAAAAGTTGTAAAAGAATTGCTCTGCATACTATATGTTGTGCATCTATACTACAATTGTAACTTAAATATATTTTTATTTGTAAGCACCTTCGAAATAGGCCACATAATTATTATAATTGAAGTTTTAAATGCTACCAGTATTATTATTCTGTCCTGCTTCATCATAAAAAAAGAATATTGCATTTGGCTTTGCTGTTATCTTGGTTGTATTATGCATTTATTACGATATACAGCTGTCCCTCATCTTATGTGGTTTTAAGTAGTGTAGTTTTAAACATACAAAATAAAATAATACTGCAAAGTTAAAAACAAAATTTTTAGCATAAATTTAAATTGTATAACGTAAAGTTTAAATGCAGCACTGTAAATTAAGCATAATTTGAAGTATGCAGGAGTTGGAGAATAGATTATATGCAAAGTGTAGACACATTTATACAAGGATTTTGAACATAGGCAATTTTTTTTTTCTCATGCGGAGTTGTGAAACTAAATGACAATTGTAAGATGAGAGACTGCATATTTCCTAACTGCACATGCTCCTGTTTGCAAACGTGATATTTTGATCTCCCATAATTGTAAAAAATTCTGGTTGTGGCCCTGTTGTGACAGTCTGTTAATTTTATTTATTGGAAAATTGCTTTTCTTGGTAAATTTATCTCTAATTACATGCACAAAGAGGATTTTTATAGCTTGTTTTACTTCTTGTTTTCTTTTTGAACATTTCAGAGTTGATTTTTTTACCCTTCCCAGATAATTTTGTTGTTTTGTTTTATCTGATATATTTTGGTGCAGTATGTACCATGTTGATCTTGAATACTTACAAGAGAATAAAAACTGCAAGTGTTATGAAACATTTTCCTCACCTACTTAAGCAAATTTCTAATAGACTTTTTAAGGATATGTCAATATTAAATTGAAAAAAGCATTGAGCCAGAAGAGCATTTACCCATATAAAACTAATACAAAGATATCTCCCTAATGCTCTCTACAATGTATTAAGGTCATATACTAATTATTTTTTCTAAGGGGACTGCGGTGATACAGTGGTTAACACACTCAATTTGGGAAGTGACAAAACCAGGCTCATGCCCAATATGACATGTGAGGAAGGGCATCCAGCCTTAACTCCCCAGCTTCAACTTGTCTCTGTCCTACTTCAATCGACTAAAGATTAATTGTGACAAAATGGTGTTTTTTATCATATTTTTTCTTAATACCATATCCATCTGAAAATAGCTGGGTGGCCAAAACTGAACAACAAAAGAAGTCTGTAAAGCTTTGTTAAAGTTTGGATCCACAGCCCTTCTATATAAAAAAATAACTTTTAATTAGCCCTTATGAGACAGGAAATAAAGGTGAGGAATTACTTGTCCCAATTTACCAGGAGTATAATTACTAACCCAATTTAGAATACTGTAAAAGAAACGTACTACAAACAATCTTGGTAGTCATTTGAATATATATTAAAGAGAAAAAAAAATTAATACATATCCTTTGATGTGAACTATGTGCTAGTGGCTTTTATATTACAGAGAGAATATTTAGTTTATTTTGTGACTCGAGTGATATTTCACAGGCCTGAAACTTGTGTGATTTTACTTGTGGTATTGAAATTCAGTTTTTGCCGGAGTCACAACTGACATTAGTCTTCATTACTCTCTAGCCTAACCAACAATATTATCTCTTGCTTTCCTAACAAATTCCATATGAGTTTGAGTGTAGCCTATATGTTGATGACTTTGCCATCACATGCAAGTCAAATCGAATCTCCTTCTGTGAGAGGCACTTTTAAACTGCAGTTGATAATATTACCAAGTGGACAGTGAAAAGAGGGATGCAATTTTCCATACAGAAGAGTGTTATGATGAATTTTAACAGAAAGCTCTGTCCAGAAAACCCCCTCATAATTTTGTATGGTAACCCCATTACTAGGGCCTCAGAGGTGAGGCACCTTGGACTTTACTTTGATAAAGAGCTGACATTGAATGCGCATATCAGGCATCTGCGGGAGAGTTGTCTCTTGGCGGTGCATGTAATTAAGCTCTTATCCCATCTTTATTGGGGCACAGACAAGAAATCATTGGAAGTCATATCTGACGCATTGGTCTTGTCCAGGGTTCGGTATGATAGCTAGGTGTATGGCTCAGCGAAACCCACAGTATTTAAAGAGATTGGAACCTATTATAAATCAGTGTCGGAGGGCATGTTCGGGTGCCTTTCGGTCGAGCCTGATGACCAGTGTCTATGTTGAATCTGGCCGTTTACCCTTTTCGTATATTATAGACCAATACGTTTTGAAACAGCTTTTTAAGGTACAATCATCAGTAGACCCCGCAACATATCAGTGTTACCCAGGAGTGGCCCCCAGATGCGCCTGCTCAGTTGCCTCCTTTTGTGGGGAAGAGAGCACAGATCCCGCAGAACAAATGTCTTATCCTAGATGTACCAATAAAACATGTTGCTCCCCCATGGCAGTTACCCATAATACCCGTATGCCCTATGAATGCTACCAAACACTCCTTACCTGAGAAACAAGTTCGTTCAAGCTTCCTTGCACATGCTGAGGAATGCCACGCACAGACTGTCCCCGTATACACAGACGGGTCTAAGACTTAAGCATTAGTGGGTAATGCAGCAATTTTCCCACATAAGACCATTCGAGGGAAACTACACCATTACGCATCCATCTTTACTGCTGAACTGGTGGCAGTCATGCTTGCATTTAAGGAAATTTTTACTTACCAAGACTCTCAGAACATCAAGTATGCAATTTATGTTGACTCCCAAAGTGTGTTGAAAATCATCACAAATATATATACATCGCATCCCATTGTGACAGAAATCCACAAGTGGTTGTAGAGATCATCTGTAAGGAAAAAGTGCATTGACTTTTGCTGGGCTCTTTCTCAGGTAGGGATTGCCGTAAATGAATAAGCCAATATAGAGGCAAAAAGTGGTTCGAGGTCCCTCACCATTGAGAATCAAATCAAATCAAATCAAATCAAAACATTTATTTCCATTTTGTACAATGGTTATTCAACATTAATAGTAACTTATAAGTAGACATGTAATTAAACTAATAAATAAGAGGGTTAGACATATAGTTAAATTAAATGTAGCTTTCATAGAAAATAATAATGCTGTAATAAAATGTTAACAATAATGTTAATAATAAAGTAGTAAGTATGTCACTAGATACAGGATCGTTATTATCGGCATCATTTCCATATTTGTTTCCTTACAATGAGAATAATTAGTTCTTAATGAGCAGCAACTATTTGTCCAAAAGAAATCTATATAGTTTGCCTTTGAAAGCTGTGAAGGAGGATGCATTTTTAAGATGCTCTGGAATATTATTCCAGAGTGTTGGCCCTTTGATAGTGATCATCTTTGAACCTGCTTCTGTGTTTGTTCTGTGAATAAAGAACTCACTGCTCTGTCTTGTGTTGGTTCCCCTTATATCCCTGACTGTTTTTAAATCAAATAGCCAGCTAGGATAATGATGGTCCAAAATTTTGAATACAAAAACATAAATAGCATAAGCGACCTTATTTTCTGCCCGCAGCCACCCAAGTTTATTGAGAGCTGGTGTGATGTGGTCATATTTTCTTATTCCTCCCAGGGCAACTCGAGCTGCAAAATTAATAAGCTTCTGTATTCTGTTTATCTGAGTCTTAGTGGTAGCTCCCCAAACAGTTGTGCAGTAATTAATGTGACTTAGGGCTAGAGATTCAACAACAGTTATTCGAGTGGTAGTCTCAAAATTGTCTTTTATACGTGATAAGTACATTAATGTTCCTGTAACCATTTTGCATACTTTATCTATATGGGAATCAAACAACATGTGGTTATCAAAGTGAATTCCTAGGTTTTTGACTGTTTTGCTAGGTGTGATAATATTGTCGCAAAAATTAATTGTTGTGTTTTCTGGAATTTGTGCTATGTGGAACCTTGAACCAATAAATATGCACTGTGTTTTACTTTCGTTAATTAACAGCCCAATTTCTTGGAAATAGGTTTTAATTTTTGACAGAGTGTTTTCTGCTCTTAAAGTTAGCTCTGGGAGGTTATTAATATCACCACTAAGGAGTAGTTGAGTGTCATCTGCATATTGTACGACTAGACAGTCAGGAATGAAAGAAGATAGATTATTTACGTAAATGGAGAAGAGGATAGGACCAAGTACTGATCCCTGTGGAACACCAAATGATACATTTTTTTGGCACAGAGATAATTTCCCATGCATATCTGATGGCTGGAGAAAGTAATGGACCAGTATGTGAAAGATGCAATGCTCTACTAGCAGTTAATCTGTCTTGATAAACTGTAGAAAATACAGTAATGCCAGACGTGAGTGCTTTGGAGCACAAAATTTAAATCTTTCTGATGCTTGCAGAATCAGATGTGTTTTCTTTTAATAAGATTATTGACTCTTTAGGTAAATGCGACCTTTTATCCAAAATATAGGTGACTAACTAAAACCAAACCCCATTTGGGCCTTTCTTTGCTTCCCTCTCCAACTTATTTTCCTTTCCTGGGGAAGAATGCCCTCAGGGTCATGATCCCCGTCTTCTCTTTATTTCAGTTCAATTCAATCTCTTGCTCTCCAAACACTACTTTCTTCACATGCAACAATATGCCATTCTGATCTGCTGCAGCTTTCATCAGCTGTCAGACCCATTGCATTAGGAGTAGAATCGTCAATATAGTCCACAGTTGAAGACTAGAGGTTTGGGACATTCTTAGAACCCTCATCCTTGACCTTGCCACGATGGATGGCCCAATCTGAACCAAAAGCATTTGATGGCTTTGGTCTCGGAGTTATAAGGTCACACAAGCATCCTCACCACATCTAAGTAATGATCCTAAGAGGAGGTCCATGGGATTGCACCTGGCCATTGAATCAAACATGCAAAGCCATATATGACTAACTGTTATTTATTAGGAATCCAAAATGAATTTTAAATATTGTTATACACTGTAATTATTCAGAAGATTTCTGATTTTCAAGATAATCATTGGTCTCAGAGCATATGTGTTACTAAGTATATAATGTAATGTACCTTACTACATTGCAGGAGGATCTTCCTAGACAAAACCATGTGGAGTTAGTCAATAGACTATGAGAAACAACTGTAACATCAAGAAAATACATTCACTAAGTTAATACACAGTTTAGCTCTTATGATAAATATGCCTTAAGTGTTATAAAATGAATGCTAAGAGTAGCAGTCTCTCTTTCACTGATAGTTCTTGCCAGTTGAAAAGAGCACAAGATAAAGAAAAGCCCCACTGCTTAGAATCTTTAGTTATGGCTGTAACCATCTTAATAAGTTTCTGTAAGAAAAACATCATATTTAAAAATACCGTTATTATTATTATTATTATTATTATTATTATTATTATTATTATTATTATTATTATTATTATTATTATTATTATTATTATTATTATTCCCCCATGAGGGAAGGTGGTTAAGAATATTTCCTCCGTGTTCCCCTGGGTGTCGTAAAAGTCGACTAAATGGGGCAGAGTGGGGGGACTGGTAATCCCCTCCTCTGTATTTTATAATCTACGAATAGCCAAGAGATGTGGGGGTATTCTGGCAGGAGAGATCCAGCCAGAACCCTAGTAATAGGGTCTCTGGATGTGCATGGTTGTGGTGTAAATGAAAGTAAGAGGGAGGTGATAGGGAGTATGTTTGGGGAGAGAAAGATAGATGTACTTGCTTTGAGCGAAACTAAGATAAAAGGAAATGGTAAGGTGACATTTGGGAGGGTGCTAGGTAGGGTGTCTGGAGTTGAGAGGGGAGAGGAAAAGAGGGAGTGGGTCTGTTTGTAAGTGAAGAGATGAATAAGTGTGTAGTAGAATGGAAGGAACTATCTTCTCGAATAGTAGTGGTTAAAATGAGGCTGGGATGCGAAACTTGGGCGTGTGTGAGTGCATATGACCCTGGCAGTGAAAGAAGTAAGGAAGAATGAGAAGAATTTTGGATGAAATTGAACGAGTGTGTGGAAAACTAAGGAATGAATGTGAATGTGGTGCTGATGGGAGATTTGAATGCTAGAGTAGGGAATGAGCAGTGGATGGTGTGATTGGGAAGTATGGAGTACCTTGTAGGAATGAGAGTGGAGAGAAAATGAAAGAAATGTGTATTCAGAGAGCGATGTTGATTGCTAAAACTGTATTTAAAGAGAAGGATATGCACAAGTATACATGGGCCAGAGTTGATAATGAAGAGTAGTTGACAGAGCATTAATGGATTATGTTGTGGTGAACAGGAGGGTTACTGGAAGAGTATTGGATGTGAATGTACAGAGAGGAACTAATGGTGGAATATCAGATCATTATTTAGTGGAAAGTAGAGTGAGAGTGGGAGAAAAGTGGAGAAAAAGGAGAAGTGAGAGAGGAAGAGAGGTGCTAAAAGTGAATGAATTGTATAAAAAAGTATAAGACTGGGAGTATAAGGCTAGTGTGAGAAATGTGTGGAATATAGAGAAAGAATAGGTGGAGGAGGGAGTGAAAGAATGGGGCTATTTCAAGGAGGAAGTTATGAGATATAAGGAAAAGTGGAGGAGGGAGTGGAAGAATGGGGCTGTTTCAAGGAAGAAGTTATGAAATGTGTCGAGACAGTGTGCGGAAGGAGACTAACTGGTAGAAGTAAAAGGAAAGGTAGTTAGTGTTGGAATGAACAGGTGACTGCAGTAGTGGCTCAAAAGAAGTGGGGTTATGAGGTATGGTTGCAGGTAGGTAATGTAGTGACGTATGAAAGGTATTGTGCAAAGAGGAGGTTAGCAAAGCACATGGTGAGGGAGGCAAAGAGAGAAAGGGATGTAAGGTGGAGCAGATGCTTGTCGGAGAATTTTGAAAGGAATAAAAAGATATTTTGGAAGGTAGTGAAAAGAGTGAGGAAAGGTGAATGTGGTAGGGAGGAAAGGGTAAAAGGAACAGATGGGAAATTGCTAGTGGAGGAAATAAAGGTGAGAGAGAGATGGGCTGAATATTTCAAGAACCTGCTAAATGAGAAAGATGACAAAGAGGCAGAAATTGTGGCTGTGGGAAACGAATGGAGAATGCCAATGTTAAGACATGAGAATGATAGAAAAATAACAAAAGAGGAGGTAAGTTTGGCACTGAGAGCAACAAAAGCAGGTACAGCACCAGAGATAGATGGTTGTCATGCTGAGTGCTTGTCAAAAGTGGGGAGGCATTAGTAGAATGGATGGTTAGGTTGTTGAATGTATGTTTCAGGAAAGGGAGAGTCCCAGTTGATTGGAGGAGTGCATGTGTAGTTCCACTTTAGAAAGGGAAGGGAGATAAGTATGAGTACAGTAGTTTTAGAGGAATTAGTTTGTTGAGTGTAGTTGGTAAGGTATGTGGAAAAGTGTTAATTGAGAGAATTAGGAAAGGTACTGAGAGATTGATTGGGAAAGAACAGCGTGGGTTCAGGAGAGGAAGAGGATATGTAGATGAAATGTTTGCGGTAGGAAAGGTGTGTGGGGAGTTCCTGGAGAGAGGTAGGGGCACTTTTTTGGTTTTAATGAACTTAGAGAAAGCGTCTGGCAGGGTAGATAGAGAGGGATTGTGGAGGGTGTTGCAATTGTATGGAAGAAGTGGAAGTTTGTTGAAAGCGGTGAAGCATTTTTACATGAATAGTAGTGTGGTAAGAGTTGGGAATGGTATGAGCAATTACCTGATTGTAATTACCTAATTGTACTTACTGGAAAGAACCCTAAGTCCATAACTTCCCATCTCCTGATGGGTTCCATTTTGTACTTAGTGATACTTATCATACTTGTCCTTAAAACTATGGATTGAGTTAGCATTAATTACCGCCTCGCTTAGCAATTTCCAATTATCAACTGCTCTTACACTAAAAAAGTACTTCCTTAAATCTTGCAAAGAAGTGCTCTAACGAAGCTTCAAACTATGACCTCTAGTTCTAGTGCCAGCCATATCAAAATATCGATCCCTATCTACTTTGTCATACCCATGAAGGAATTTAAAAACTGTTACCATATACCCCCTCAATCTTCTAGCTTCGAGTGATGGTAAGTTAATTCCCTCAGCTTCTCATCATAACTGAGATATCGTATTTGTGGCACCAGGTTCGAAGCATGTCTTTGAGCTTTTTCCAGCTTAACCACGTGCTTTTTGAATTGCGGATTCCAAAAGGGGGCTGCATATTCAAGCCTTGGCCTCACATACGTTACATAAATATTTCTGAACATTTCCTTGTCCATGTGCCTGAAGGCTACCCTTACATTTGCAAAGAAAGCATATGCTGCCCTTACTATGCCATTTATATGCATTTCTGGAGACAAATCGGATAGTATGTTTACGCCTAGATCTATCTCATTCGCTGTCTCTTGAAGTTGTACTCCTGCCACCGAGTAGTCAAGCTTGGGCCTTCTTTCACTTGTACCCATTCTTGTTACCTTACATTTTGAAGTATTGACTTTCATTAGCCACTTTTCTGACCTCTCATGCAGAATATTTAGGTCTTCCTGAAGATCTCTTCCATTGTTCTCATTTCTAACTTTCTTCACAATCTTAGCATCATTCACAAACATATTCATGAATGAATTTACAGACTCTAGAAGGCATTTTGCATATGCAAGGAACAAAAGTGGCCCTAAAACTGAACCCTGTGGAACTCCACTACTAACTCTTCTCCATTCAGATACTAAGTATCTTACTCTAACCCTCTGTTACCTTCCTTCTAAGTATGTTTTTATCCATTTCAAGACATTTTCACCTATTCTTGTGATTGGTTTGATGTGAATGTTGGGTTATGTCAAGGTTGTGTAATGTTCCCATGGTTGTTTAATGTGTATATGGATGGAGTGGTAAGGGAAGTAAATGAAAGAATATGAGACAGAGGCATGGAACTAGTGGATGATGATGGAAGGTTGTGGAAATTGAATCAGTTGGTATTTATGGATGATACTGTACTGGTGGCTGATACTGAGAGTGAATTAAATCATTTGGTGACTGAGTTTATTAGTGTGTATGAAAGAAGCTATTTGCTGTTAATTTAGGTAAAAGTAAAGTCAAGAGACGCATGAGGAGTGCTAATGTTGGCAGACTGAATGTAGGAGTGAATGGTGAGTTGCTTGAAGAAGTTGAGAGCTTTAAGTATCTGGGGTTGCATGTATAAAAGAGGGGACAATGGATGTAGAGGTAAATCACAGAGTGAAAGAAGCAAGTAAATGTCTAGGTGGGTAGAAAAGTGTAATGAGAAATAGATATTTGGGAATGAATGCAAAGAGAAGGATATATGAGGGTGTGATTGTGCCGACAGCATTGTATGAAGCAGAGACTAGGAATGCAAGAAAGGATAAAAGGAACAAAGTGAATGTGATTACCTAATTGTGATTACCTAATTGTGTTTACGGGAAAGAGCCCAAAGCTCGTATCTTCCCGTCTCCTGATCGGTTCCATTTTATACTTAGTGATACTTATCATACCTGTCCTTAAAACTATGGATTGAGATAGCATTAACTACCTCCTCGCTTAGCGAATTCCAATTATCAACTACTCTTACACTGAAAAAATATTTCCTTACATCCTGCAAAGAAGTTTTCTTACAAAGCTTCAAACTATGACCTCTAGTTCTAGAGCCAGCCATATCAAAATATCGATCCCTATCCACTCTATCATAACCATGAAGGAATTTAAAGACTGTCACCATATCCCCCCTCACTCTTCTAGCTTCGAGTGATGGTAAGTCTAATTCCCTCAGCCTCTCATCATAACTGAGATTGTGTATTTCTGGCACCAGTTTCGTGGCATGTCTTTGAGCTTTTTCAAGCTTAGCTATGTGCTTTTTCAAGTGCGGATTCCAAAAGGGGGCTGCATATTCGAGTTTTGGCCTCACATAGGTTACATAAATATTTCTGAACATTTCCTTGTCCATGTGCCTGAAGGCTACCCTTACATTTGATAAGAATGCATATGCTGCCCTTACTATGCCATTTATATGTATTTCTGGAGACAAATCTGCCAGTATGTTTACCCCTAGATCTCTCTCATTTTCTGTCTCTTGAAGTTGTGTTGAGTTGGTTTGGACATATGAAAAGGATGAGTGATGAAAGACTAGTGAAGAGAGTGTGGAGTGCAGAAGTGAACGGAGTTAGGTTAAGAGGGAGACACAGAATGAGATGGATGGATGGTGTGAAAAGAGCACTGAATGCACGTGGAATGTCAGTGGAACCGGAAGAGTGCTTGCAAGAGATAGGAATGAGTGGAGGAAGACTGTACATTGATGACTCGGCCCAAAGAGATTTCTTGCTCCTGCTAACTCAGTGAAGTGTGATGGATGGGTGTGAGGGGGGTTGCCATGTGATAAAGAGGTGGGGGTAAACCAGCTGCGGCTATCGGTTCTTATTGTAGAATATCCTTGCCCACCTATGTTGTGGGTGACCCATGCAGGGTGGAAGGGGAGGAGACGTGGCAACTCTTTATCTCCAAGGAGCTGAGAGGAGTGGTTGAGGTATGTGTGGATCATGGTGAATGTGCATTTCTTGGTTCGGCCACCCCCTTACAAGGGGGAATGAGGTATGTGTATATGTATGTATATATATATTATCATAATTATTATTATTATTATTATCTATGCCTCACATAGTTTATTTTTTCACTCTTACTCTTTTTTTTTGTGATTATGAAGGGATCTGTCGAAGTTAGGAGCTGAACAAGAACAAACTACAACCATGACTACAGAAACAACCCTGATGAAACATGGTAAGAATGTTACATTAGTACATGTGAATGCTCAGTCCCTTCTTGCTCATTTTGAGGAAATAATAATGCTAACAAAAGACTACAACATAGATATCCTCTGTGTAAGTGAAACTTGGCTTCCTCCTACAACTGAAAATAAATATGTGAATATCCCAGTTTAAAATATTTCGTAATATTTCGAGGGGGTAGGGTCTGTATTTATGTTAGAAATTATCTTAGTGCATCTGAAATAACCACAGGTCTAGAAAAAACTGAAGAGCTCAAAGATATATGGATCACTCTGCAGTATCAGAAACGTCCATCTTTCATTGTAGGGTGTGTTTACCGTCACCTAAATGCACCTTCCAGTTCATTCAGTCATCTGCTAGAAACATTCAGAAATATCTGTGTGCGCCATAAACCCGTATACATACTTGGTGACTTTAATGATGACTTGTTCTCTGCAGATAACAAAATGACAAGGGTGATCAACACTGTGAAGTTAACACAACTAGTGACAAAACCGACCCGTATAACACCTAATTCTAGGAGTCTAATATAAAGTGGAAAGTATACCCTATTGGGACGTAGTTTCCTGCCCAATTGCAGATCATGAGCTCAACATTGCTATACTAAACATAAACAAACCCAGAAAGAAGCCTCTCTTCAAGACATTACGGTGTCTAAAAAGTGACTCACCTGATAACTTTTGTGAAGTAGTAATCAATAGAAAAATGTACTTAATGATATAATAAACACAGATAACATCGATTTGCAGGTTGAGATTCTAACAAAAGTCTTCTGTGAAAGCTTAGATACTTGTGCACCCATTGTAACAAGAAAAATAACCCGTCCCTCAGCCCCCTGGTTAACTAATGACATTAAAGAGGCAGTGCAACTTAGAAATCAAATACAAAATGAGCTAAAAATGAATAGATATGATATGACTCTCCGTGAACGTTATAAAGTAGAAAAAAAAATGTCAGATCCCTCATTGATATAAGTAAAAACAACTTTTACAAAAAACAATTTAATGACTCTAGACATGATACAGCGGCAACATGGAAAGTGATAAGAAGCATGATACCAAATGGAAAGACTACCTCAGAAAGTTATGAAAATATTACGGAGTTGAAAGACAAAGCACAAAACATTGATAACTATTTTGCTAACGTTGGGAAAAATACATATGAGAAAACACAAGAAAACATCAACTCAATGAACATAAGTAATTACTTAAATGTCATTCTTCCAATATAAACACAAGAGAGTACTTCAAGATAAATCCTGTCGATTGTGCTACCCTAATTTTTACCATATTGTCCAGATGGTATACCATTTCAATTCATCAAATATGCTCTACTCATGATTGTATCTTATATTCTAGCTATTATAAACACTTCCATTGTTACTAAAAGTTTTCCTGACTCTTGGAAAAAATCACATGTAATACCTCTGCATAAAAAGGGGGACAGAGAAGATGTGACAAACTATCGTCCCATTTCCATGCTACCCATTTTCTCTAAAATATTAGAAAAAATTGTTGCATTCCAACTTATGTCATATTTAGAGTCAAATAGACTATTAGCTAGTAACCAACATGGTTTCACACCAAAACTCTCGACGAAAACTGCACTGCTCAAAGTTACTAATAGTATCTATAATAATATAGATATGAAAAAAAAAATCTCTCTTCTTGTATTATCAGACTTATAAAAAGCCTTCGACAGTGTAAACCATGAAATTCTTATTAGTAAATGTACTAACCTAAATATTGACCCGAGCTGGTTTAGAGAGTATCTATCTAATTGCAAACAGTCTATCCGTCTTAACAGCATTATCTCTATTCCAAAAAAATGCATCAATTGGTGTTCCACAGGGATCAGCACTTGTTCCTATCCTCTTCTCCATTTACGTAAATAATCTATCTTCTTTCATTTCTGGATGTCTATTCATACAGTAAGCAGACGACACTCAACTACTCCTTAGTGGTGATATTAATTATCTCCCAGAGCTAACCTTAAGAGCAGAAAAAACGCTGTCAAAATTTAAACCTATTTTTAAGAAATTGGGCTGTTAATTAACGAAAGTAAAACACAATTCATGTTTATTGACTCAAGGTTAAATATAGCACATATTCCAGAAAACACAACAATTAATTTTTGCGGCAATATCATTACATCTAGCAAAAAGTAAAAAATCTAGGAATTCACTTTGGTAATTACATGTTGTTTGATTCCCACATAGATAAAGTATGCAAAAAGGTTACAGGAACATTAATGTACTTATCACGTATAAAAAAACAATACTGAGACTACCACTCGAATAACTGTTGTTGAATCTCTAGCCCTAAGTCACATAAATTAATGCACAACTGTCTGGGGAGCCACCACTAAGACTAACATAAAGAGAATACAGAAGCTTATTAATTTTGCAGCTCGAGTTGCCCTGAGAGGAATAAGAAAATATGATCACATCACACCAGTTCTCAAAAAACTTGGGTGGCTGCAGGCAGAAAACGAGGTAGCCTATGCTATTTATGTTTCTGTATACAAAAATTTTGAGCCATCATTATCCTAGCTGGCTATTTGATTTAAAAACAGTAAGGGATATAAAGGGAACCAACACAAGACAAAGTAGTGAGGTCTTTATTCAGAGAACAAATGCGGAAGCAGGTTCAAAGATGATTACTATTAAAGGGCCAACACTCTGAAACAAGATTGCTGAGCATCTTAAAAATTCATCCTCCTTCGCAGCTTTCAAATGCAAACTATATATTTTTCTTTTTGGACAAATAGTTACTGCTCACACAATTAAACTTAATGATTTAATGCAATTTCCCTTAAAACTAGCCTCTCTATACGTAAACTGACATCGCCTTATATGTTCTCTAAGTTAAGGACTAATTATTCTCATTGTAAGGAATACAAATATGGTAATCATGCCGATAATAACGATCCTGTATCGAGTGTTATTATTACTACTTTATTATTAACATTATTGTTAACATTTTTATACAGTATTATTATTTTCTAGGAAAGCTATATATACTTTTACTGTATGTATTACCCTCTTACTTATTAGTTCCATTACATGTCTACCTTTAAGTTACTCTTAAATTGTGTAAGAATAGCCACTGTACAAAAATGGAAATAAATGTTGTTTGTTAGTTCTCTCTCTTAGTCCATTCTCTCTTGCTCAATAACTTGGTCGTTCCTCCTCGTGGAGTGGGGGGAGGGACAAGAAAACAGCTTTATATTCCTCTGAATGCGTCAAAAGTCAACTAAACAAGGAAGATATTGTGGGCTTAATATCCCCCATTGGTATTTTTCTCTCCTAAATAGTTAAGGTATCTGTTCTGACTACGTCACCCCCTTAAAAAGGGATGAAGGCCTTTGCAAATATAGATTATCATTGCCGTCAATTATGAGGGAGCTGCGATAGCTCAGTGGTACAGTGCGCGAGTCGGGCAGCGACAAGCCTGACTAAGGTGGATTAGATCTTGCAGCTGAGCATTAGGAAGGCATCCTGCCTTAATCCACCAGATTCAACTTATTCGGAAAAAAGGTGTGGTTCACTAACCCTGAATGCGCACTGTGACTGTCATATTTGGCACTGCAATTTCATTGGCAGAGTTCACCTGGTAACTGCATTAGACTGCAGATTACTGCCTGAAACTGTTTGACTACAATCACGTCTGTC
>JAXCGZ010000231.1:0-10000 GCA_037179515.1 Halocaridina rubra
GAGATCCCATCTCAGAGAGAGAACCATAGGGAGAGCCAGAGAATTCTTCATATTTTGGCGTCATGCAGGCCACAAAATTAAAAGATGTCTTCCTTAGTTGTTTGTGACTGAGATACACAAACGCGATATGCAAGATCGTCTTAGACTCATCTTTATTTATTTTTTTTTTTTTTGGGGGGGGGGCGGGGGCGGGGAAAGGAGAATAGGAAAAAGTTCCCTTAACCGCTTTTGTGATATCGTGCAACGGAGATTTATATATATTTTACTGTGTCTTTCTTCGGAGGAGACCATAGTCATCGCGTATAATTTATCTCTCTCTCTCTCTCTCTCTCTCTCTCTCTCTCTCTCTCTCTCTCTCTCTCATCTCTCTCTCTCTCTTGCTCAGTCTTTCAAATGTACTGTTGTTCATGTTTTAATTATTATTTTTTTTTGAAATGGAATGAACATTACTTGTGGTTGCCCTCCTCCTGGCTATACAAAATTGGATTTTCTGTCAGATTATAAAAATATTTATAATAGCGAAAAGGTCATACTACTACTACTACTACTACTACTACTACTACTACTACTACTACTACTACTACTACTACTACTAATAATAATAAGAATAATAATGATAATAATGATAATAATAATGATAATAATAATAATAATAATAATAATAATAATAATGATAATAGTAATCTAACTATCTATATACATAAGCCATCTTTCCCCTTATAAGAGGAGTGGCTGAGTCAAGGCAAACTGGTATGACTCTTTGGAAAGAGAGAATACAGAGGAGGGGATTCCCAGTCCCCTCGCTCAGCCCCATTTAGTAGACTTACGACATGCAGGGAGAAATAATAATAATAATGATAATAATAATAATAATAATAATAATAATAATAATAATAATAATAATAATAATAATAATAATAATAATAATAATAATAATAATAATCTTTAAAATACCATTCTAATTCCGTATTAAATTAACAATACTAAAGCGCATTCTTAACTTTTTTTTATTGTGTAGATACAAAATACCTGTCTACACGTTCTGATTTCTTTATATTTCTATCTATTTGCAATATGAAGTGTTATTATCTATTTCCACCTTAAGATATTATCAGACATTACTGCGCAAACAAGCATACTTCAAAAACAGTCAACAACACACTACCAAACAAGCTTAACAAACCATTAAACACACTGGTAAATAAATTAACAAACCTTCAACTATCGTTTCAATAAATGTTGAGGAAATCATGTTCAAGTTGGTTATGGTGACATTAATGATAAATTCTGTGTGTGAATTCTAATTGGTGTTAGTTGTCAAGCAGGAGACAAGCGTTGTCTGTTGTGGTCAACCAGTGGCATCCCAGGATTGTGTATGTCTCTTTCTCTCCTCACCGATTGGCACTGTTCACCTGGCCCTCTCACAACTGTCCCTGATATTACACCTGGCTGGAAAGAGGGAGACAGGTGTGTTGAGATAGAATGGATAGCATCTCTCTTTCCCTCTCAAATTGGCACTTTTCACCTGGGTCTCACACCTGTCCCTAAAATCACACCTGGGAGAAATGGAGGAGACAGGTGTGTGGAGGAAAAGGTGGAGGACTCTCTCTCACTTCTCTCCGCATGTCACTATTTACCTGGCTCTCACACAGCTGTCCCAGAAATCATAGCTGTGAGGAAAGAAGGAGACAGGTATAGGTAGGGTGGAGAGGGTGTTTTCTTCTATTCTCTCTTTTCCGATTGGCACTATTCACCTGGCCGTCTCACACCTTTCCCTGAAGTCACATTTGGATGAATGTGACAGAGGTAGGTGTTAGTGGAGGGAGGGGTTAAGGGTCTCTCCTTCTTCTCTCCGATTGGTATTATTCACCTGTCCGTGAAATTACACTTTTATGGAAAAGTGGAGACTGGTGTGCGGAGAGAGGTGTTAGGGTCTCTCTCTTCTCTCCGATTGGCATTCTTCACCTGGCCCTCTCACATCTTTTCCTTTAGCCACATCTGGGAGGGAGGAGGGGACAAGTGTGTGGAAGGAGGGTTGAGAGCTTTCTCTCTCTCTTTTTCTGAATGGTATTTTTCACTTGACCCTTTCACACCTGTCTTAGAAGTCACACATGGAGGAAAGAAGGGGACAGGTGTGGGTCTCTCCTCGCTTCTTGGCCTTATTCACCTGGCCTCCCTACACCTATCCCTGGAATCAAACCTGGGAAAACCGAAGGAGACAGGTGTGTAGAGGGTCTCTCTCTTTCTCTCTCTTTTCACCGATTGGCACTGTTCACTTGCCCCTCTTACACCTGTCCCTGAAATAACACCTGCGTGGAAAAAGGATCAAAAGATTTGGGAAGGATGGTCTCTCTCTCTCTCTCTCTCTCTCTCTCTCTCTCTCTCTCTCTCTCTCTCTCTCTCTCTCTCTCTCTCTCTCTCTCTATCTCTCTCTCTCTCTCTCTCTCTCTCCTCTCTCTCTCTCTCTCTCTCTCTCTCTCTCTCTCTCGTCTCCAATTGGCACTGTTCACCTGGCCCTCTCACACCTATCGCGGAGATCATAGCTAGAAGGAAATGGGGAACATGTGTGGAAAGACGGGAGGAAGGTTGGAATTAATTTACCTGGATGTTTTGCATTCAATGTCCTGCTTCACTTCATTCATAGTGTTTGCGTGTCGCAAAAGTCGACTAAATAGGGCGGAGCGAAGGGACTTGAAATTCCCTCTCCCACAGTGAGTCAAGTTTTTGCTTTGACTCCACCTCCCCCCATATAAGGGATGATTATGTCTCTCTTGTGTAGAGAGAACAGTTTTAGGAATTGTTCTTTTTTACATCAATACATTCCGAGTGTGATATATATATATATATATATATATATATATATATATATATATATATATATATATATATATATATATATATATATATGTATATATATATATATATATATATATATATATATATATATATATATATATATATATATATATATATATATATATATATATACATATACATATATATATATATATATATATATATATATATATATATATATATATATATATATATATATATATATATATATATATATATATATATGTATATATATATATATATATATATATATATATATATATATATATATATATATATATATATATATATATATATATATATATATATATATATATATATATATGTATATATATATATATATATATATATATATATATATATATATATATATATATATATATATATATATATATATATATATATATATATATATATATATATATATATATATATATATATATATAGAATAAGCACATTACATATGTGAAAACATGAATCATTTTTTTACCCCGACCGGGACTCGAACCTAGGACTTATGATTACTAAGTCAAGGCGCTACCACTACACCACAGAAGGTTAAAAGGAACCCAACCTTATAGCTTATATCTGCTATACTTAGGAATGAACGCATTCTAACTGAATGCCACTATGTTCATATTACAGATTCCCCAACCTCACTCGTGGCTTCATTTTAGCATTTAATTCAAATCCCAGTCTCATTCGGGCCATGAAATTATCAAATAAGCACATTACATATGTGAAAACATGAATCATTTTTTTACCCCGACCGGGACTCGAACCTAGGACTTATGATTACTAAGTCAAGGCGCTACCACTACACCACAGAAGGTTAAAAGGAACCCAACCTTATAGCTTATATCTGCTATACTTAGGAATGAACGCATTCTAACTGAATGCCACTATGTTCATATTACAGATTCCCCAACCTCACTCGTGGCTTCATTTTAGCATTTAATTCAAATCCCAGTCTCATTCGGGCCATGAAATTATCAAATAAGCACATTACATATGTGAAAACATGAATCATTTTTTTACCCCGACCGGGACTCGAACCTAGGACTTATGATTACTAAGTCAAGGCGCTACCACTACACCACAGAAGGTTAAAAGGAACCCAACCTTATAGCTTATATCTGCTATACTTAGGAATGAACGCATTCTAACTGAATGCCACTATGTTCATATTACAGATTCCCCAACCTCACTCGTGGCTTCATTTTAGCATTTAATTCAAATTCCAGTCTCATTCGGGCCATGAAATTATCAAATAAGCACATTACATATGTGAAAACATGAATCATTTTTTTACCCCGACCGGGACTCGAACCTAGGACTTATGATTACTAAGTCAAGGCGCTACCACTACACCACATTAAATTCCATTTGCCATTTGTCCGACCATTCAGATAATCTATTTAGATCTTCCTGTAAAGCATGAATGTCTTCTTTTCCATTTATAATTCTACCTATTTTAGTGTCGTCTGCGAAATTACTTAGGTTACTACTGATATCCGAATCCAGATCATTTAGATATACGATGAATAATAGAGGACCCAGTACCGAGCCTTGTGGTACCACGCTAGTAACCGAGCCCCACTCCGATTTCTCTCCATTTATGCAAACCCTCTGTTTTCTGTCTTTTAACCATTGTTTGATCCATCTGAGAACAGCTCCTCCTATACTATGAGCTTCCAGCTTTTTAACTAATCTTTTGTGAGGAACTCTATCAAAAGCTTTGCTAAAATCTAGATATATTGTATCATATTCTTTGCCACAATCTACTGCCTCGTAAACTTCTGAATAAAAAGACAGTAAGTTTGTAAGGCACGAAAAACCCTTAAGAAACCCGTGTTGTGAAAGTTTTATCAGTCTGTGTAATTCTAGATGTGCCCTTATTTTAGTTGCAATTATGGATTCTAGAATCTTACCCACTGTTGACGTTAAACTTACCGGCCTATAATTATTCTTTTTAACACGTTCTCCTTTTTTAAATATTGGTACCACATCTGTCAATTTCCACTCCATGGGTACCGATCCTAATTTTATTGAATTATTAAATAATGCAGTTAGTGGACAACTAAGCTCTTCCTTGCATTCCTTTAATATTCTAGCATATATTCCATCAGGTCCCGGAGATTTATGAGCCTTTAATTTATCTATTTCTTTTATTACCTCCTCTCTCGTAATATTTATTGAAGTAAGTATATTATCAGGACTGTCTCTGTAAATGGATTCTACTTCCGGAATATTTTCCAAGTTTTCATTGGTAAATACAGATAAGAAATAATAATTTAAACATGTACACGTCACTTTATCGTCATCTGTGATATGGCCATTGGCTACTTCAATTGGTCCGACTTTTTCCTTAAATTTTGTTTGATAATGTTGATAAAACCCTTCAGGATTTTCTTTAGCTTCTCCTGCTATTCTAACTTCGTATTTTCTTTTCGACTCTATCTTTTTAACTTCCCTGTTTAACTGTATATATTGCTGCCTCATCTGCTCTTCACCTCTTTTTAGTTTCCTGTATATTCCTCTTTTAATACCTATAAGATTCTTTATTCTATTGTTGATCCATTTAGGGTCATTTTTTCTTGATCTGCAATGTTTCATGGGAATATAGTCTCTCTGACTATTCTTAAGAGTCATGACAAAATTGTTATATTCCTCATCCAAATTTATATTAACTGACGGACTGCTGTTCTTTCCTGTGAGAGAATTTAATGTATAGATCTTATCTTGTGATAATCCTTGGCATGTGGTACTCAAATTTCGGGGTAATCCGCTACCTGCGACCTGACCTGCTGGATTAACTATCCACATCTGTACCCCATATATATATATATATATATATATATATATATATATATATATATATATATATATATATATATATATATATATATATATATATATGTATATATATATATGTATATATATATATATATATATATATATGCATATATATATATATATATATATATATATATATATATATATATATATATATATATATATATATATATATATATATATATATATATATGTATATATATATATATATATATATATATATATATATATATATATATATATATATATATATATATATATATATATATATATATATATATATATATATATATATATGTATATATATATATGTATATATATATATGTATATATATATATATATATATATATATATATATATATATATATATATATGTATATATATATATGTATATATATATATATATATATATATATATATATATATATATATATATATATATATATATATATATATATATATATATATATATATATATATATATATATATATATATATATATATATATATATATATATATATATATATATATATATGTATATATATATATATATATATATATATATATATATATATATATATATATATATATATATATATATATATATATATATATATATGTATATATATATATATATATATATATATATATATATATATATATATATATATATATATATATATATATATATATATATATATATATATATATATATATATATATATATATATATATATATATATATATGTATGTATACTGTATATGCATATGAGTGTGTATGTGTGTACGTATATGTATGTGAATATGCATAAATATAGTTATGTATTTGTTATTTTGTGTAAATAGGGCCTCCTATTGTTTATCTTTATTATTATTTTTCTAAGTATTTTTTTCTAATTTACTATTATTAATCATTTTTTTTAATACAATTTAGTCAAGTATGGTTTTAATTCTTTTTGCAGCCATTATGTGGGGATTACCGACTAACCCAGATGGGCCATTAAGATTAGTATTTCTTAATCCCTTGTAAATTTACCTTGGACAGATTTTTCCCCTTCTTTTAATTTTTTTCCTTTTTTAGCTGTATGTCTTGTCACTGTACTTTGAGAACGTGGCCAGTTAAAGTCACGAAATTAATAAGTACTTTATATATATGTATACATATATATATACATACATATATATATATATATATATATATATATATATATATATATATATATATATATATATATATATATATATATATATATATATATATATATATATATATATATATATATATATATATTTATATAGGAAGCAGAGGAATATTTTCCTTATGGGTTTTGGGCAAGCCATAAAAATACGTGAGTTGAGGATTAATAACTTCAAATTTCTCAAGGACCTCTCTATCACATTTTGACTGAGCTATGTCCCGAACAGTTTTATTGAAAGTGGCTGTAACATTTACTAAGGGATTTTTGAAAAGTTTCTCATAAGTATTGGAGTGATTAAGGAGTTGCATAGCTTTACCTATATAACAGTCTTTATCCAAAAGTGCGAGTTTTCCCCCCTTATCAGATTTAGTTATGATGATATCATCTTTTTGTTTAAGCGACTTAATAGCCAAGAGAAACCTTCTAGGAAGTGAACCCTTATTATCAACTTTATCAAGTAAATTATAATAACCCCCTTTAAGCACATACTATTTCTATCAAAATTATTATTAGCACAATATTTATCAAAACCGACTAAATAATCAAGAAAGTTATTTATCCCTGCTTTTAATGAAAAATTTAACCCTAGTCCTAATACCACCAATTCGTGTTTGTGAACCTATGGTTGGTTAAATTAAGAACATTGTTAGTTAGGGATATTTCATACCACAAACCACCATTAACTAATTTTTCCAATTTTAGTTGCAATGAATTGGAGTGGAGGCCAATAATGTATGAGGCCCTGTCAAAAGCAAACCGGGAAAGAAAGTGGTAAATACCTGCATATGGACAAACTAGATGTAAATTATCTAAAGCTTGGTGGAATCTTTTCCTAGCAGACTTGACTTCCATGGTAGCAATTGATAGCCGGTTTTGAAGAAACAGTCTTATGAAGTCGGGAAAAATATCCTTTTTGCTTGTCCATCTCCTGAAATCAAACATCTTTGGGCAGACCTGTTCCACTATGCATTCTTGAAGGAAGAGTTTTTGATTCTTTTTCTTAAATAAGAGAGACGAGCATTTTCATAGAATCGATATGAGCTTCTCTTAGCAGGGGAATAGCGTAAGTAGTGTGACCGACTTGGAGGATTCATTATGGGCAACAATAAATAAGTACTAACTGTTAGCATACAGCACTAAATAGTATGGAAGCCCATCAGTGAATCAAAACTTATAAAACAATGCTATATTTCGGATCCTGACTGGATCCCTTCTCAAGTACAACTGAGAAAAAATAACAAAGGTTTAGGAAACGTAAACAAAAGGACTCATGCGACCTGAGGGATTATACATTTTCATGATAAATGGACAGGCCTAATCCAAACGGATTATCCTCAATCAAAGAAGTCGTCAATATCAGTAAATAATTTAAAAAGGAAAATGTTAATCCTTAAAATTATAATAGATTTGAAAGAAGATAAGACCCAATAAATTAGATAATTAAAAAAATATATTAATAAATATGCACATAGAGATATATACATATAATAACATCTGTACACACATCCCCATATACAAGAGCAGACATAATGACATCCATATATAAATACTAATAAACAATAACGCCTACATTCTGGTTGGGGGTTTATCTTGTGGGATAACTTCGTTGAAGCAGCGCTTTAGGAGGGCTTTATCAATTGTGTCAGGGGTCCATTGCCCCCTAGATAGATTTAAATTGTCCTTCATTTCAATGAGGGAAGATTCCACAATTTTCCGTTGGAATTAACAAGTACTTATAAATAGCAAAGTGGCACCACTCCAATCAATCCGATGATTATGTTCATTGATGTGGGTAAAAAGAGCCGAATTTTCTTGATTATATCTTACTGCTCTCTTGTGTTCTAAGACTCTCTGGGATAGAGAGTGGCCTGTTTGTCCTATGTACACTCAGTTGCAATCATTACAGCTTATTTGGTATACTCTTGCATTAACTTCTTTTTTGTTTTGGCTAACGTTAACTAATTCTTTTCTTAAAGTGATGGGATAGTTAAAGGTGAATGGGGACTGTTTACCTAAGGTATAATTTATGACGCCTAGCTTTTGGTAAAAAGGAAGGAGGATTTTGTTGAAATTATTCTCTTTAGGGGTCCTGTGAGGATTGTAAAATACCTGTTTATCTTTCTGCAGAGCTTTGTCTAAGAAAAAGGGAGGATAACTAAGTTGGTCAAGCTGAGAATAAAGCATTTGAGGATTGTAAAATACCTGTTTATCTTTCTGCAGAGCTTTGTCTAAGAAAAAGGGAGGATAACTAAGTTGGTCAAGCTGAGAATAAAGCATTTGAATTTCATGTTCTAAATAATTAGCGCTGCAAATCCGGAGGGCTCTATGGAATAAATTCGAAGCTATACCGATTGTTACTTTTTCTTCATGAAAACTATAAAAGTGCACATTAGACGCAGTGTGGATGGATGAAGGAATTTAAAGACTGTCACCATATCCCCCCTCAATCTTCTAGCTTCGAGTGATGGTAAGTCTAATTCCCTCAGCCTCTCATCATAACTGAGATTATGTATTTCTGGCACCAGTTTCGTGGCATGTCTTAGAACGTTTTCGAGCTTATATGTGTGCTTTTTCAAGTGCGGATTCCAAAAGGGGGCTGCATATTCGAGTTTTGGCCTCACATAGGTTACATAAATATTTCTGAACATTTCCTTGTCCATGTGCCTGAAGGCTACCCTTACATTTGATAAGAAGGCATATGCTGCCCTTACTATGCCATTTATATGTATTTTTGGAGACAAGTGTGTGTGAGTGTGACTGTGTGTGTGTGTGTGTGTGTGTGTGTGTACTTTGAGAAGGTGGCCAGTTAAGGTCACGAAATTTATAAGAACTTTATATATATATATATATATATATATATATATATATATATATATATATATATATATATATATATATTTTATATATATATATATATATATATATATATATATATGTATATATATATATATATATATATATATATATATATATATATATATATATATATATATATATATATATATATAGATATATTTATATATATATATATATATATATATATATATATATATATATATATATATATATATATATATATATATATAT
>JAXCGZ010000231.1:15000-50000 GCA_037179515.1 Halocaridina rubra
TTATCATTGTAGGTGCCTCTGTAGCAAGAAATTTAATTAAATTCTTAAAAAAGCCACATGTGAGCTTTTGCAGAAAGAGTAAAATGAAAATAGACGTTTAGTAGTGTATATTTCTTTTCTAGCTCCTGTACTTAACTGATTGGCTACTCTCTTCTCATATGCCTCTGGTGGTACAGTTGATAGCTCTTTAGTACCTTATTTTGTGCCCTTATGTCCGAATCCCGTCAAGGAGCAAAAATACGTATCATGTTTATGCACATAACAATGTGTTTATTATATCATATATATATATATATATATATATATATATATATATATATATATATATATATATATATATATTTTTTTTTTTTTTTTTTTTTTTAGTAGTTGACCATGGCAATAACCGCCTGTTGAAAGACAATGAAATGAAGGTATTACTGATTCAACTAGAACTAGTCGACACAGCTCAGGTTGAATCTTCCTTCAGGATGATTCTTTCCTTATGCCTACATCTACACCAAATATTCTGGCGTATGCGTTACACATCTCTTGCTATCCCATTACATATGACAAGTCACAACACACCCCATATCTGTCTCTTTATGTCCTCTTTTTCCCTCATATTTGCTTTATTTATGGAATGTCCACAGCTTATGACCCCTAGTACCCAGCATAGAGGGGTGCTAAGAATCTCCGGGAATCTTGTTGACTCCATAACAGACTTAAGGGTAGACACGTCTGGTGGTAGTAATGGTTCTGCCCTTAACTTTGCACCTCCTGATAGATCTGCTTCTTTCACACTTCACTATTCTAACAAACGTGGCCTAAACTCTAATCTTACGTCTGTGGAACAGCACTTGGGTACTTCCCTCCCTAACTTCCTCCTTCTCTCTGAAACCCAGATGCCTAGCCATGCTTCCACTGATCTGTTTCAAATCTCTCACTTTAACCTGTATTCTCGTTTTCGTTCCAAAGGCGGTGTCTGTGCCTACTGTAACACTAGCACTCCTATTGCAAGGCTAATGGACATTGAATCTCCTGACTTTGATGTTCTCTGATTAAAATTTTTTATCTCCACTACCACTATATTCCTTTGCTTTTACTGCTGTTCTCCAATCTCCAACGATTTTGTCTTTCATTGAATATCTGTTCTCTTGCCATGAGTCCTTGCTATCTTTTCACTCACATTCCGAAGTTCTCTATATTGGAGACTTCAATGTACACCACAGTGAGTGGCTTAATTCTTCTCACACTGATGTGGGAGGAAGTGACACCCTTGCTTTCTCTAGTGCTCACGATCTGGAGCAATATTATCAAACATCCTACTTGTGTTACCGATCAACACAAACATGCAGTCAACACTCTTGACCTATTTCTTACTTCTAACCATTCAGACTACTCTTATTCTGTGTTTTCCCCTTTTCATAAATCTGACCACTCTATGATCTCAATCTCTTCCATTTTTGCTTCCCCTCCACTAACCCCTCCTACTCAGCGCAATTTTTACACTTTGAGCGCAACCAACGTGAAGATTTGCATAACTTCCTCTTTGACTTCTCAGGGATTACTAGTGCTTTTGGTCCCGCAACCCTGATCAGGTAGCCCCAAAATTTGCCGAGATTATAACCTCGGGAATGGAGATGTACATCCCATCCTCTACGAAAGCTTTTTCTCCCCCTAAACCTTGGTTTGACTGTGCCTGTTCCATGGCTATACAAGCCAGGAATCGGGCACATCGGTCGGACAGAGCCTCTCCTTCTGATTTAACTCGCTCTGCTTTTTATGTAGCTAGGAATTGCTGTACTGCTAGGATTTGGAGGCCTAATGCTTCCTTTATAAGAAGGATAGATGATCTTAACTCCTCTCCCAATGACAAATATTTCTGCTCTTTAGCCAAACCTCTACATAAACTTCTGTAACTCAAGCTTTCCTCCTTTCATTCGTTCTGATGGCTGTATAGCTTGCTCTCCCACTGACAAAGCCACTCTCTTTGGCTCTGATTTTTCTGCCAACTCTACCGTAAACGATTCCAGCGCACCTGTTTCTCAATCTTTACTCCTTTCTAACCCTGTGATCTATCTGTAGTTGCTTATGGTGCAACATCTAGACATTCCTTGCTACCAGTGGAGTTCCACAGGGCTCTGTTCTTTCACCTACTCTCTTCCTTCTCTTCATCAATGATCTTCTACAATCCTCATCTTCCTCTCTTCTTCACACCTTTGCTGACAACTCTACCCTTCACTTTTCCTCTGCCTTTTCTTCACAGCCCTCATCTGCTACTCGTAATCAGTCTCGTACCACTGTTTCTTTTACTCTCAACTCCGAATTGCAGAGGGTATCTGAGTGGGGCACCCAAAATTTAGTTAAATTTAATGCCTTCAAGACAAATTTTCTTGCTATCTCTTTATCTTCTTCTCTTCCTGATAGCCCTATTGTATTCGAAACTAACGAAATTTACCGTTTTAATTCTATCAACATATTAGGAAGCCATACAACCTCTAATTTGTCTTGGAGGAATCACATAATCCAAATTACTAAATCTGTATCCAAAAAATAAGGGGTTTTGATTCATTTTCATCATTACTCTTCCTCTTTACAGTTGAAATTTATAAAAGTTTTATCCATCCCAGCTTAGAATATTGCTCACACATCTGGGGTGCTTCTTCTTATACTTATCTTTATGTTAGGGTTGAATCTAAGACAGGCAGACTCTATAATGATCCTCCTCTTACTTTTAATCTGGATTCTCTCTCTCTTCGTTGCTAGGTATCATCCCTTTATCTTTTTTATCGCTACTACTTCCATCGCTTCTTTGATGTGTTGACGAGTTGCATCCCTCCCCCACTGACGAGGCCGTGTTACACTTGCCAAGTAGCCTTGCCTCACAGGTACCATGTGGAGATTTGTAGCTCGCGGATTGGTCAGTGCAGCGGCTTGTTCTTCTCATCTATCTCCATACTCTGGAACTCAATCCCTCCCTCTGTCGTTCCAAATTTTTATGACCTATCTTCCTTCAAAAAGCTGATCTATCGTCATCTCAAAGCCTAATCCTCCATATCTCTAGGTGCTTTGTACTTTGACTATTTTTTCCAGTCTGTCCGTTTCCTTTGTGAATCATTACCTCATCTTTGTTTTGTCCATAGATTTTTTCTTTTCATTCGTCTTAGTGTTTTCTCGTGCCCGGGCCTTTATTGATGAGGGCAGTTTTTTACCTATCACAGTGTCACACTCATGGGAAAAATAAATATATATAGATTCTGTAGAGAATATATATTTCATATATGTTTCCCATGTACGATAAACGTTTTCTTTGTAATGAAATGTATAGTTTTCTTTTGTCAAAGCTTTTTTTTTTTTATGATTAAGCCCTCCATTTTATTCTTCAGTAAGATGTCGTGCAGCAAGGTCGATAGATAAAGAAGATAAAATAATGTTTAGGACCAAGTAATATTAATAATAATACAATCTTGAAAATTAGAAAAAAACAAATAGGGTGATTAAATATAAATTTTATGAGTAAGATATTGTGGCTGAATAGTTTTTTTTTTTATGATTGTGACACAAGGACAGGCCAAAAATAAAAAAAATAAAAAAAATTACCCTCATCAAGCCTGGTCACGAAGAAAACAAAAAGAGAAACAGAGATGGGGAGTGTTGTGACTTGTCAGATGCGAAACGATAATAAGACATAGGATAATAAGACAAGGATATGTTCAGAAATATTTATGTAACCTATGTGAGGCCAAAACTCGAATATGCAGCCCCCTTTTGGAATCCACACTTGAAAAAGCACATAGCTAAGCTTGAAAAAGTTCAAAGACATGCCACGAAACTGGTGCCAGAAATACGCAATCTCAGTTATGATGAGAGGCTGAGGGAATTAGACTTACCATCACTCGAAGCTAGAAGATTGAGGGGGGATATGGTGACAGTCTTTAAATTCCTTCATGGTTATGATAGAGTGGATAGGGATCGATATTTTGATATGGCTGGCTCTAGAACTAGAGGTCATATTTTGAAGCTTCGTAAGAAAACTTCTTTGCAGGATGTAAGGAAATACTTTTTCAGTGTAAGAGTAGTTGATAATTGGAATTGGCTAAGCGAGGAGGTAGTTAATGCTATCTCAATCCATAGTTTTAAGGACAGGTATGATAAGTATCACTAAGTATAAAATGGAACCGATGAGGAGACGGAACGATACGAGCTTTGGGCTCTTTCCCGTAAACACAATTAGGTAATCACAATTAGGTAATCACATGTGTAACGAATTCCAAGATATTCGGTGTTGATGTAGGTATAGAAAGAGAACCGTAACTGAAGGAAGACTTAACATCGAACTGTCCAGGACAGTCTTATTTAAGTCCACAAGACCCTTCAGCTGTAGTACTGCAACGGGCGGTTGGAGCCATGGGCCAACCTACAACATGGCGATGAACATTAGATATAATACGTAAATAAATGCCCTTTTTTTATTGTATTACCAAGTTATATTTTCATTCTTATTAACTATACAAATATTTTCCTGCTGCCAAAATGCTAATAGTTTTATTCTTTTGGCTGGTTGTAAGGTTTGTAAATTGTTCTGGTTTATATTAATAAATATGTAAAGGGTCCAAAGCTGTCTCTCAATCCACCCTCCACAATTCCTCCTTAGGGAGGGGGGTAAAAATACTTCCTCCGTGTTTCCCTGCGTGTCGTAAAAGTCGACTAAATGGGGTGGAGCGAAGGGACTGGGAATCCCCTCCTCTGTATTTACTTTCCACAAATAGTCTAAGTATTTTCTTTGACTCAGCCACCCCCTTAAAAGGGGGAATATGGCTTTGGTATATATATATATATATATATATATATATATATATATATATATATATATATATATATATATATATATATATATATATATATATATATATATATATATATATATATATTATATAAATAGATAGATAGATAGATAGATAGATAGATAGATAGATAGTTTGATAGATAGATAGACTAGGCGTTTGTAAATGAAAAAAATTGTATAAATAGTAAGCGAATGTTAGTATGCGATGGACCACATAAATGAATTTTTTTTTTCCTTATCCATCAATCATTCGTTTCTGTAGCCTTATCTCTGTCAAGTACTTGAGATAATTGTATTAATTCAAGTAACGCTTTCCTTTGCAATCTTACATACTTTGACTCCGCTGGTAATTCACTAGGGAGTCCATTCATATGGGTTTTGAGGTCGAACTCTCCTCATTCCATGAGGGAATAAAGCAAAAATTTACTTTTGTGTTTAGCTCATTCTCCATGGATTTGGGATCTCCGATATTGGCTGAATATTTCAGCTTCCGAGACTCAAGCTGTTACATACTAGGCTGTCATGGTCATTGTTTTCCAGTCTAACCCTCCTCTTTCCGAGAAGAAAAGTGTAAAAAAAAAAAAAAAAAAAAAAAAAATTATCGCTTTGCTTAATATGATTGAGGAAATTGCTGAGTCAATTTTGGAAATTACAGGCTACTGGAGAAAAAGAGAATTTGCAATGATTTAAGCTTTTAGATCGTAGATATTTACCTTGATCTCAGCATTCCTCCTTTACATCATACTCCTCTTGTTTACTCATGCAATCATTGCATGGCTTAGACTAGAGATAAGATGCTGTGCAGCAGAATCAGCTATATAGTAACTGTTGAGATCAAACATAAGTCAAAAGAAAAAAGAATTAGTTGGGAACTTTCCATCAGGCTCTATGTTAATGTGTTTAGAGCATTTCTTGGAAATCACATACCAGAGTATACACCTCGTGACCTCATACTTGGTTGGTACGTTTGATATTTCGGAATAACCTCTTTTTAAGTAACCACTTTTACTGCCGATAAGATAAACACCATAAACTCTCTGATCTTAGAATTAACGAAGTGATTCTCAAACGGGAGCCACTTGATTATCAGGGGCGGAATTTAGCCAGGGGAGGATTCGGTGAGAAGCTCCAAATTTGGGGGAGGGAAGAGTAGCCTGTACACTGTGTATATTTATCAAATGATAGGCACAATATACACAAATATAAGGGTGACCACGAATTACCCCTTTAAAAAGAAATGCTGCTTCTGACTGGGACTACTCAGTTCATGCGTTCATGGAAAGAGGACAGTCGAGAAGGTATTCATAAGAGAAAATAATATATATATATATATATATATATATATATATATATATATATATATATATATATATATATATATATATATATATATATATACATATATATATATATATATATATATATATATATATATATATATATATATATATATATATATATATATATATATATATATATATATATATATATATATATATATATATATATATATATATATATATATATATATATATATATATATATATATATATATATATATATATATATATATATATATATATATATATATATAATCTATCTATCTACCTTGGCTGTTTCCCCCTTTAATTGGGGGGTAACCGACATCAAGAAAGGAAAACAAATGGGGGGATTACTTTGCTCTATGGGCAATGACGAGGGAGCTAGCGACCGTTCAGATGGCACTGCTGGAGTGCTACAGACCATCCTCCCGGCTCTTCCACAACCTGTGTCGTTTCACAACTGCCAACTCCTCCTACTGCCCCTACCACAGGGCGACCTCTGTAAGATGCAGCCCCGTGGTAACAGCAGATGCCCATCAGAGCTGCGTCACAATCGCTCGCCACTCATTCCTATTCCTAGCACGCCAGCTTGCTTCCCTCACATCCATCCTCCTATCATTCAGGGCTCTCCTTACTCCATCCATCCATCCATCCAAACCTAGGCCTCCCTCTAGTATTTCTCCCATCAACTCTCGCATTCATCACCTTTTTCAGCAGCCTTTCATCATCCATCCTTTCCACATGGCCAAACCATCTCAGAACATTCATATCTACTCTGGCTGCAATTTCTCTCCTCACACCCATTCTTGCTCTCATCACTTCATTCCTAACCCTATCCAATCGAGATACACCAATCATACTCCTCAGGCATTTCATCTCAAACATAATTAGTTTCCGTCTCTCACTTACTTTCATACCCCATAACTCTGATCCACACATCACAGTTGGCACAACCACTTTCTCATACAAAACTTTCTTAACATTCATTTCCAACCCTCTATTCTTCATCACTCCTTTCAATGCACCCAACACTTTACATCCTTCATTCACTCTGTGACACACATCTGCTTCCACTCCACCATTTGCAGCTATAACCGAGCCTAAATACTTAAACTGATTAACCTTCTCAAGTGTCTCTCCATTCAACATAACATTCAATCCAGCACCATCCTCATATCTTGTACACCTCATAACCTTACTCTTTCCCACATTCACTCGCAACTTCCTTCTCTCACACACCATTACATATCCTGACACTAACTGACACAGCTTTTCCTCTGAATCTGCCACCACCACAGTATCATCTGCAAACAGCAACTGATTCAGCTCCCACTCGTTATCATCCCCATCTACCATTCTCAAACCTCGACCACGCACTCGCTCATTCACCTCTCTTACAACTCCATCAATATACAAATTGAACAGCCATGGTGACATCACACATCCCTGTCTCAGTCCCACACTCACTGGAAACCACTCACTCACTTCATTCCCTACCCTAACACAAGCTCTACTGCCCTCATACAAACTCTTCACTGCATGCAACAATTTACCATTAATTCCATATAATCTCAAAACATTCCACATAGCCTCTCTATCAACTCTATCATATGCTTTCTCCAGATCCAAAAATGCAAAATACACATCCTTACCCTTTGCTAAATATTTCTCACATAACTGCCTAACTATAAAAATCTGATCTATACAACCTCTACCTCTCCTAAAACCACTCTGCACTTCCGCGGTCACATATTCTGTCTTATCCCTACTCCTAATAACCAGTATCCTACCATACACTTATTCCTACCATATTCAACAAACTTATATACCTAAAATTACTGTATTCATACATATCTCCCTTACCTTTGTATAGGGGCACTATACAGGCAATCACCCATTCCACTGGCACCAATGACAACATAAAGCATATATTAAACACTCTCACTAACCATTCCAATGCAGTCACACCCCCTTCTTTCAACATCTCCGCTCTCACACCACCCATTCCAAGTGCTTTACCAGCTTTCGCTTCATATAATGCCCTTTTCACCTCCTCTCTTGTAATCTCTCTCTCATTTTCATCTCCCATTACTGGCCCTTGAACCCCTCCCACTGCCACTATAGCTGCCTCTCTATCTTCCTCAACATTCAGCAAGTACTCAAAATATTCTGCCCATCTTTTCCTTGCATCGTTCCCTCTTAACATCAGTCCATTTACATCTTTCACTGTCTCTTCCATCCTCGATCCACCCTTCCTTACTCTCTTCACTTCTTTCCAAAACTGCTTTTTATTCTCCTCATATGACCTACTAAACTCCTGTCCCCACCTAACATTTGCCAACCTCTTCTCTTCCTCTACCTTCTGCTTGGTTTCCACATTTTTCTCCCTATATCTTTCATACTTCTCCCTACTTTTACACTGCAGCCATTCCTCAAAAGCCCTCTTTTTCTCTTCCACCTTCATTTTCACCCCTTCATTCCACCACTCGCTGCCTCTCTCATGCCACCTCCAACAAACCTCTTTCCACACACATCACTTGCATGTCCCACAAAACATTCTTTCATCAACCCCCATTCCTCCCCTAACTCCCCAACTTCTCTTTCTTTCACCCTGTCATATGCCACTCACAACCTGTCCTGATATCCCTGTCTCTTCTCTGGCTCTTTCAACTCTTCCACCTTCACTATTTCCCTTCTACATCCCCCCACACTATTTCCCCACTCTTTTGTTACTACCACTTTTGCTTCAACCAAAAAATAATCAGACATCCCAGCAGCCACACCTCTGAATGCATGTACATCTTTCACTCTACCAACCATGCTCTTTGCTACCAACACATAATTCATCAATGCTCTTTTTTTCACTCTTCCATTTGCCACTCTCATCCATGTATACTTATTTATTAACTTCTTAAATAAACTTTTATCTATCACCAACTCTTGCTCCACACACATATCTAACAGTCTCTCGCCACTCTCATTCCCACCTGGTACCCCATACTTTCCTACAACACCTTCTATCTCTCCATCACCCACTCTGGCATTCAAGTCACCCAACACAACTACATAGTTCCTTCTACTCAGACCATCCACACACCTAGTTAACTCATTCCAGAATTCATCCCGCTCTTCCTCACTTCTCTCACATCCTGGCCCATACGCACTAACAAAAGCCCAACATTCGATTCCTATTCTAGCCCTCACCCACATCAGCCTAGATGACACTTCTTTCCATTCCACTACCTGATTTACCATCCATTCACTCAGCAATAATGCCACACCTTCTCTCGCTCTCCCCCTTTCAACCCCAGACACCCTACCCGTCACATCACCGAATGCCACTTCTCCTTTTCCTTTCATCTTCGTCTCACACAATGCCAATACATCCATCCTCCTCCTACCAAACATATATCTAATCTCACATCTTTTGCTCTCTATCGTACTACAACCACGCACATTTAGACACCCCAAAACTAGAGTTTGGGGAGAAGTTATTCTCCCCTCTATTCCCCTTCTTCTTTGACGTCTCGCAGGAGGTTGATACAAGGGGGGGGGATTCCTAGTCCCCCAGCCCCGTCCACTTTTAGTCGCCTTTTACGACACGTAGGGAATACGGTGAGGCTATTCTTTGATGTTGTGCCCGCCCCACAGGGCACTATATATATATATATATATATATATATATATATATATATATATATATATATATATATATATATATATATATCTATCTATCATATATATATATATATATATATATATATATATATATATATATATATATATATATATATATATATATATATATATATATATATATATATATATAGATATATATATAGATATATATATAGATATATATATATATATATATATATATATATATATATATATATATATATATATATATATATATATATATATATATATATATATATATATATATATATATATATATATATATATATATATATATATATATATATATATATATATATATATTCGCCCAGAATCATTCCTGGGCGAGAAGAATGTTACTCTTCAACTGGATATTCGATGCAGGATGTTTCTTCAAGACCTTTATATATTTTGCAGTTTTCTCCGATGCCTTTCATATATATATATATATATATATATATATATATATATATATATATATATATATATATATATATATATATATATATATATATATATATATATATATATTATATATATATATATATATATATATATATATATATATATATATATATATATATATATATATATATATATATATATATATGAAGCAAAAAAAGGCCCATAAATAAAACACAAAAAGAAGCGAAGATGTACTATATATTACGACTGGAGTCCAGTCGTAATATATAGTACATCTTCGCTTCTTTTTGTGTTTTATTTATGGGCCTTTTTTTGCTTCATATTGTGCTGTGATATAACAGTTTATTTTGCATATATATATATATATATATATATATATATATATATATATATATATATATATATATATATACACACACATAAAATCCTGGAATAGCCCTGTAGGCTATAATATAAAACAGTAGCTCCTTTATTAACCGGGTGGTGCGTCATGGTCACGACGGCTGCTAGTAGCAGAGTACGTATACATATACACATTGCATCATATCCCCTTGCAAGGGGGATGGCCAAGCCAAGAAACATGCATTCACCACTATCCACACATACCTCAACCACACCTATTAGACCCTTGGTGATAAGGGGTTGTCACGTTTCCCTCCCTTCCACCCTGCTTGGGTCAACCACAATGTAGGCGGGTGAGGATACTCTACAATGAGTCCCGACAGCCGCAGTTAGTTTACCCCCATCACTTCATTACATGGCAACTCCCCTCACACCCGTCCATCATAGTTCATAGAGCTAAAAGGTGCGAGAAATGCCATTGGCCAATGTCATCTATACACAACCTTCCTCCACTCATTCTTATCTCTTGCACACACTCTTCCCTCTTCCACTGACATTCCACGTGCATTCAATGCCCTTTTCATACCATCCATCCATCTCATTCTAGATGTCCCTCCTGATCTAACTCCAGTCACTTCTGCAATCCACACTCTCTGCATTATTCATTCATCACTCATCCTTTCCATATATCCAAATCAACTCAATACTGTCTGATCTAATCTATTCAACAGCTTTCTTTGAGCACCCATTCTCTGCCTGACATCCTAATTTCTTACTCTATCTATTCTAGATACGCCAATCAAACTTCTCAAACTCCTCATCACTATGACATTCAACTTGTTCTTTTCATCCTCTCTTGCCTTGCAAATCTCTGCTCCATACAATGCTGATGGCACAATCACACCTTTATATAACCCTGTCTTTGCATTCATTCCCAAATATCTATTTCTCATTACACTTTACAACCCACCTAGACATTACTTGCTTCCTTCACTCTGTGACTTATCGCTGCATCCACTCGTTCACTCCTTGATACATGCTAGCCCAGATACTTAAAACTCTCAACTTCTTCAAGTAACTCCCTTTTCACTCCTACATTCAATTTGCCAACAATAACACTCCTCGTGCATCTCATAACTTTCCTTTTACCAATATACACCTGCAACTATCTTTTTCCACACACCTTAACAAACTCAGTCACCAGACAATTCAGTTCATTCTTAGTATCAGCCACCCAGGGCCTGCCTTAAGCCAATTGGACCATTTGCTCCTGTCGTAAAGTAATTTTACCTAAGAAGTGTAACATGACATTACCCATGTAATGTCATGAGTGCTCAAGTGGTGTGACTTGATATTTCCAGTGTGGTTTTCTGGGTAGAGTGTGTATTTACAGAGAGATGACAAAGATCTATGGTTCAACACGTAGGCCACTCACACCTCTGCGTCCCTGATCGATGGAGGTCAGAAATGTCACACATTTCTGTGTTGTTCTCACAAGAGCCTCCACCAATACATATGTACACTTGAAAATACACATATTGGCACTCCTTGTATCCAATTGGCATTCCTTTAGCCATGCCCCTCAAGCTATAGGTTGCAACCCTTTTTCTCTGGAAGCATTCCACGCCCTGCCATCTATGTGATACAAAAAGAGTCAGAAGTAGTGAGAGAGTAGTAGAGTCTTGGGAGGGCCTATACGCTAAGCATTTTTATCCTAAGGGGGCAGGGGCATGAGGTATAGAATAAGTGTATAACTAAATAAACTATATGTTAAGTCGATCTTGCTTATCTGCTATCACCTCGCATACTATAGCTCTGTAGTTGTACAACTAACACGACACTGATGGAACATAGCATTGTGATTCCTACTATACGACACTCCCAATAGTGCCCCGCTCCTATGGGGGCCCCTCGCCAGAGTGTAATCTATTCTCGGATTATCAAGTACACACAACAATACATTGCAATATATATGTAACACCACATTTCAAGTTTTACGGAGAAGAGCAGTGATTATAATTTTTTGTAAATTTTTCTCCCTGAGGGAGGGGGGCAAGAATACTTCCTCCGTGTTCCCCTGCGTGTAGCAAAAGTCGACTAAATGAGGCGGAGCTAGGGAACTGGGAATCCCCTCCTCTATATACTTCCCACAAAAAGTCAAAGAATTTTCTTTGACTCGGCCACCCCACTTATAAGGTGGAATATGGCTTTGGTATATGGATATGGATGAATTTTTACAAAGTCTGTAGTGTTTATTTATACTGTTTATGTATTGAAATTTTTACTATACTTGAATTAAATAATATGCTAAATACAGAACAGCATTAATTTAAAAAAAATAAATAAAAAGACAAATATGTAAATAAATGTGTTACAGATTTTAAGTATTTATAAACCTACAGTATTTTCTTTTATTAGTATCAGGTGATTAAATTACTATATTACATCTTTATGCATATGCACCTCTCTGTGGCAAAATAAATAGTAGGCCTATATTCACAATTAAGTATTTAAGTTTTACAAAAGAGGTCGGAAACAGAGGTACCTTATCCCAAATGGTGTAGTTCTATAGATTTTGGTAATACATGCGACATGTGGGCCTCAATTTCCTCGAGTTTGCTCCACATTGTTAAAAAAACGTTTTCTTAGGCATGGTGACTGACCGAATTTTCTAGAGGTCGTCAGATCTACGTTTGGTTCCATCTCATGGTGTGTGTCCCTTTATTTATTTTTTTTTTTAGGATGGGATGGGATAGGAGGGGAAACAAGGGAAGGGGATTAAGGATATAAGGGAATTGGAGGGAAAAGCACGAAAATTAAATAAAGAAAGAGAGAAAAAAGAGAGGGGCAGACCCTCGTGCTAAGTTTTTGACAATAATATTCTTCTTATTGATGATCGTGTCCCTTCCGTCGAGTGAAAACACCGTTGAGCTTTATAAAGAGCTCAATGATCTTACTACTAGTTGATTAATTTTGGGTCACAGACCCAGAAATGAGGTAAGATATAGTGACGAAGATATAAACCATGTATCTGATATATGAAGTCACTGATTTTCGAACGCTTACTGTAAAAAGCAGTACAAAATGTTCATAAAATATCAGGTAAAAGATGATCATCTATCATTATGTGTGACTGTGACAATGAATATAGATTTATTTTCTCAAGCATTCCTCCAGCTATAGGCAGTTTTCATAAGAAGTGATAGGTATGTGTTATATGTTTTCTGCTTTATGCAATCATATTAACAGAGAGTGCAAATTTTATTTTAAATAAATTAGTAAAAAAAAAATGACATGTGTAAACATTCATTTTTTTTTTCTTTTTCAAATCTAGAGATCATTCCATTTTTTCCCAAATAAATTTTTGGGTAAGACAAAAAATTTCCCAGTTCCCTCATGTACATACATAAATAGACACATTAGATGAGTCCCCTGCACTCACAAGTTTGTTACTTTTGACAGTAATAATGTGATGCCTGCTGAATTATTTATGATAAGAATAAAAACAGATTTATAAAAACATACGTGAAGTTGAATAATCCAAGCTGTTTAGTATGCTTGAGCATAACGTGTTCTATGAGCTTTTAATCAATTGTCTTTTTAGCGAATCTTGTTATAAGTGACCTCTGTTTTTGCATTTCCAATTTCCTTATTTCAGTTTCTTAAAGTTATCTGACATCAATTTCCTATTAGCATCCACTAACGATAAACATTCATTTGAACATTTTTGCTGCTTGTACAAAGTATCTTGATTTCGGTAACATTTTTGGATTTATTATATATTTAATATTAAGTAAAAGAAAAAGTTGCTAGTGCAAAAATAGCAGTCATATATAACAAGATATGGTTAATAGAAAATATGCTGTCAAACACCAATGTGAAATCCCAAAACACTTTTCTGGATTAGTTAAAAAATGTAACTTAAAAAAAAAAATTCTGATGGAATGTTTTTAGCCTATTACTAAATATATATATATATATATATATATATATATATATATATATATATATATATATATATATATATATATATATATATATATAATATATATATATATATATATATATATATATATATATATTATGTATTTATGAGAATACAAACAGACCTCTTTTCAGTTACATTGCAAAAGAGATGCTCATTTTTATTGTCGTAAAAAATTGTAATCTCTTCATTTTCTTTGCAAGGTCATGTGAAGATCTCTACTAGTCATTCTAATGAAAATGTAAATGTTTATATATTCATTAGTCAAATAGCACAGCTATTAGTAGCATGACATGACGAAAGTCAGTTTGAATAGTCCTTTTTTTATTTTTTAAGCAAAAAATACTCTTCACTGACTTTGCCATATCACATACAGATCTTCACCTGCCAGTCCTCTGCAATTTATTAGTATCATATATTTTGTTAAAGTACAACCAGAATAATTCATGATGTTATGGCAGGAGGAGTGTCAATTCACATTCTTTTATGACGGATATCTCTTAATTGGCATTGCAGTATTATATAAATATCTCTTCTACATAACCCTCTGATAATGATAAAAGTATTAATATATTTATTAGAGCACAAACAGTCTGGTTCCTGGTAAAGTAAGACTAGTTTGCAAAGTTATGGAGAAACTACTAAGGAAACATATCTCTCTTCACTTGGAATCCTTCAACTTTTTGTCAGTGAGGCAGCATGGCTTCAGAGAAGGTAGATCAACAGTAACAAACTTATTAGAATTTTATGATGAGGTAAGCCAAATCTAACAGGAAAGAGAGGGCTGGGCAGATTGCATATTCCTAGACTTCCAGAAAGCGTTTGACACTGTTCTACATGGGAGACTTATTAGGAAGCTGCAATCAATGGCTAGAATAGGTGGGAATGTTTTGGAATGGATAAAAACTTACTTAGAAGGAAGGGAACAGAGGGTTAGAGTAAGACACTCAGTGTCTGAATGGAGAAGAGTTAGTAGTGGAGTTCCACAGGGTTCAGTTTTAGGGCCACTTTTGTTCCTTGTATATGTAAATGACCTACCAGAGTATGTAAATTCATTCATGAATATGTTTGCAGATGATGCAAAGATTGTGAAGAAAGTAAAAAACGAGAACAATGGTAGAGAACTTCAGGAGGATCTAAATATTCTGCATGAGTGGTCAGAAAAGTGGCTAATGAAATTCAATACTTCAAAATGTAAGGTAAAGAGAATGGGTACAAGTGCAAGAAGGCCCAAGCTTGACTACTCGGTGGCTGGAGTACAACTTCAAGAGACAGAAAATGAGAGAGATCTAGGAGTAAACATACTGGCAGATTTGTCTCCAGAAATACATATAAATGGCATAGTAAGGGCAGCATATGCATTCTTATCAAATGTAAGGGTAGCCTTCAGGCACATGGACAAGGAAATGTTCAGAAATATTTATGTAACCTATGTGAGGCCAAAACTCGAATATGCAGCCCCCTTTTGGAATCCGCACTTGAAAAAGCATATAGCTAAGCTTGAAAAAGTTCAAAGACATGCCACGAAACTGGTGCCAGAAATACACAATCTCAGTTATGATGAGAGGCTGAGGGAATTAGACTTACCATCACTCGAAGCTAGAAGAGTGAGGGGGGATATGGTGACAGTCTTTAAATTCCTTCATGGTTATGATAGAGTGGATAGGGATCGATATTTTCATATGGCTGGCTCTAGAACTAGAGGTCATAGTTTGAAGCTTCGTAAGAAAACTTCTTTGCAGGATGTAAGGAAATACTTTTTCAGTGTAAGAGTAGTTGATAATTGGAATTGGCTAAGCGAGGAGGTAGTTAATGCTATCTCAATCCATAGTTTTAAGGACAGGTATGATAAGTATCACTAAGTATAAAATGGAAGCGATCAGGAGACGGGAAGATACGAGCTTTGGGCTCTTTCCCGTAAACACAAGTTAGGTAATCACAATTAGGTAATCACACACACACACACTCACTTGGAATCCTTCAACTTTTTGTCAGTGAGGCAACATGGCTTCAGAGAAGGTAGATCAACAGTAACAAACTTATTAGAATTCTATGATGAGGTAAGCCAAATCTTACAGGAAAGAGAGGGCTGGGCAGATTGCATATTCCTAGACTTCCAGAAAGTGTTTGACACTGTTCCACATGGGAGACTTATTAGGAAGCTGCAATCAATGGCTAGAATAGGTGGAAATGTTTTGGAATGGATAAAAACTTACTTAGAAGGAAGGGAACAGAGGGTTAGAGTAAGACACTCAGTGTCTGAATGGAGAAGAGTTAGTAGTGGAGTTCCACAGGGTTCAGTTTTAGGGCCACTTTTGTTCCTTGTATATGTAAATGACCTACCAGAGTCTGTAAATTCATTCATGAATATGTTTGCAGATGATGCAAAGATTGTGAAGAAAGTAAAAAAACGAGAACAATGGTAGAGAACTTCAGGAGGATCTAAATAATCTGCATGAGTGGTCAGAAAAGTGGCTAATGAAATTCAATACTTCAAAATGTAAGGTAAAGAGAATGGGTACAAGTGCAAGAAGGCCCAAGCTTGACTACTCGGTGGCTGGAGTACAACTTCAAGAGACAGAAAATGAGAGAGATCTAGGAGTAAACATACTGGCAGATTTGTCTCCAGAAATACATATAAATGGCATAGTAAGGGCAGCATATGCATTCTTATCAAATGTAAGGGTAGCCTTCAGGCACATGGACAAGGAAATGTTCAGAAATATTTATGTAACCTATGTGAGGTCAAAACTTGAATATGCAGCCCCCTTTTGGAATCCGCACTTGAAAAAGCACATAGCTAAGCTTGAAAAAGTTCAAAGACATGCCACGAAACTGGTGCCAGAAATACGCAATCTCAGTTATGATGAGAGGCTGAGGGAATTAGACTTACCATCACTCGAAGCTAGAAGAGTGAGGGGGGATATGGTGACAGTCTTTAAATTCCTTCATGGTTATGATAGAGTGGATAGGGATCGATATTTTCATATGGCTGGCTCTAGAACTAGAGGTCATAGTTTGAAGCTTCGTAAGAAAACTTCTTTGCAGGATGTAAGGAAATACTTTTTCAGTGTAAGAGTAGTTGATAATTGGAATTGGCTAAGCGAGGAGGTAGTTAATGCTATCTCAATCCATAGTTTTAAGGACAGGTATGATAAGTATCACTAAGTCTAAAATGGAAGCGATCAGGAGACGGGAAGATACGAGCTTTGGGCTCTTTCCCGTAAACACAATTAGGTAATCACAATTAGGTAATCACACACAGGAGTAAACATACTGGCAGATTTGTCTCCAGAAATACATATAAATGGCATAGTAAGGGCAGCATATGCATTCTTATCAAATGTAAGGGTAGCCTTCAGGCACATGGACAAGGAAATGTTCAGAAATATTTATGTAACCTATGTGGGGCCAAAACTCGAATATGCAGCCCCCTTTTGGAATCCGCACTTGAAAAAGCACATAGCTAAGCTTGAAAAAGTTCAAAGACATGCCACGAAACTGGTGGCAGAAATACGCAATCTCAGTTATGATGAGAGGCTGAGGGAATTAGACTTACCATCACTCGAAGCTAGAAGAGTGAGGGGGGGATATGGTGACAGTCTTTAAATTCCTTCATGGTTATGATAGAATGGATAGGGATCGATATTTTGATATGGCTGGCTCTAGAACTAGAGGTCATAGTTTGAAGCTTCGTAAGAAAACTTCTTTGCAGGATGTAAGGAAATACTTTTTCAGTGAATGAGTAGTTGATAATTGGAATTGGCTAAGCGAGGAGGTAGTTAATGCTATCTCAATCCATAGTTTTAAGGACAGGTATAAGTATCACTAAGTATAAAATGGAAGCGATCAGGAGACGGGAAGATACGAGCTTTGGGCTCTTTCCCGTAAACACATTTAGGTAATCACAATTAGGTAATCACACACAGGAGTAAACATACTGGCAGATTTGTCTCCAGAAATACATATAAATGGCATAGTAAGGGCAGCATATGCATTCTTATCAAATGTAAGGGTAGCCTTCAGGCACATGGACAAGGAAATGTTCAGAAATATTTATGTAATCTATGTGAGGTCAAAACTCGAATATGCAGCCCCCTTTTGGAATCCGCACTTGAAAAAGCACATAGCTAAGCTTGAAAAAGTTCAAAGACATGCCACGAAACTGGTGCCAAAAATACGCAATCTCAGTTATGATGAGAAGCTGAGGGAATTAGACTTACCATCACTCGAAGCTAGAAGAGTGAGGGGGGATATGGTGACAGTCTTTAAATTCCTTCATGGTTATGATAGAGTGGATAGGGATCGATATTTTCATATGGCTGGCTCTAGAACTAGAGGTCATAGTTTGAAGCTTCGTAAGAAAACTTCTTTGCAGGATGTAAGGAAATACTTTTTCAGTGTAAGAGTAGTTGATAATTGGAATTGGCTAAGCGAGGAGGTAGTTAATGCTATCTCAATCCATAGTTTTAAGGACAGGTATGATAAGTATCACTAAGTCTAAAATGGAAGCGATCAGGAGACGGGAAGATACGAGCTTTGGGCTCTTTCCCGTAAACTCAGTTAGGTAACCACAATTAGGTAATCACACACACACACACACACACACACACACACACACAATATATATATATATATATATATATATATATATATATATATATATATATATATATATATATATATATATATATATGTATATCAGCATTTGTGTATAACAATCTTAATGAGGCCCCATACCCTGATTTTCTGTCATTATCTTCTTTATCTCCTCTTTGTCTGGAAGAACTCTGAAATGAACATTTTTCTTCTCTTCTTCATTTCTTTCCTCATTTAACTTTCTAGACTCTTGCAATAAGATTTTGATCCTTTCCTCTTTTCTTGTGTTCTGTACCATTTAAGGAACACTTCTTTGAATTCTTGAATTTCCTATAGACTTTTTTCCTCATCAATATTTCTCTACATGTGCCCCCTCTCTCAAAGGTTACTTTTGTTGGTGTCTGTTTTCCCTCTTTGTGTGTGTGTGTGTGTGTGTACATATATATATATATATATATATATATATATATATATATATATATATATATATATGTGTGTGTGTGTGTGTGTGTGTGTGTGTGTGTGTGTGTGTGTGTGTGTGTGTGTGATTACCTAATTGTGATTACCTAATTGTGTTTACGGGAAAGAGCCCAAAGCTCGTATCTTCCCGTCTCCTGATCGCTTCCATTTTAGACTTAGTGATACTTATCATACCTGTCCTTAAAACTATGGATTGAGATAGCATTAACTACCTCCTCGCTTAGCCAATTCCAATTATCAACTACTCTTACACTGAAAAAGTATTTCCTTACATCCTGCAAAGAAGTTTTCTTACGAAGCTTCAAACTATGACCTCTAGTTCTAGAGCCAACCATATGAAAATATCGATCTCTATCCACTCTATCATAACCATGAAGGAATTTAAAGACTGTCACCATATCCCCCCTCACTCTTCTAGCTTCGAGTGATGGTAAGTCTAATTCCCTCAGCCTCTCATCATAACTGAGATTGCGTATTTACGGCACCAGTTTCGTGGCATGTCTTTGAACTTTTTCAAGCTTAGCTATATGCTTTTTCAAGTGCGGATTCCAAAAGCGGGCTGCATATTCGAGTTTTGACCTCACATAGGTTACATAAATATTTCTGAACATTTCCTTGTCCATGTGCCTGAAGGCTACCCTTACATTTGATAAGAATGCATATGCTGCCCTTACTATGCCATTTATATGTATTTCTGGAGACAAATCTGCCAGTATGTTTACTCCTAGATCTCTCTCATATTCTGTCTCTTGAAGTTGCACTCCAGCCACCGAGTAGTCAAGCTTGGGCCTTCTTGCACTTGTACCCATTCTCATTACCTTACATTTTGAAGTATTGAATTTCATTAGCCACTTTTCTGACCACTCATGCAGATTATTTAGATCTTCCTGAAGTTCTCTACCGTTATTCTCGTTTTTTACTTTCTTCACAATCTTTGCATCATCTGCAAACATATTCATGAATGAATTTACAGACTCTGGTAGGTCATTTACATATACAAGGAACAAAAGTGGCCCTAAAACTGAACCCTGTGGAACTCCACTACTAACTCTTCTCCATTCAGACACTAAGTGTCTTACTCTAACCCTCTGTTCCCTTCCTTCTAAGTAAGTTTTTATCCATTCCAAAACATTTCCACCTATTCTAGCCATTGATTGCAGCTTCCTAATAAGTCTCCCATGTGGAACAGTGTCAAACGCTTTCTGGAAGTCTAGGAATATGCAATCTGCCCAGCCCTCTCTTTCTTGTAAGATTTGGCTTACCTCATCATAAAATTCTAATAAGTTTGTTACTGTTGATCTACCTTCTCTGAAGCCATGTTGCCTCACTGACAAAAAGTTGAAGGATTCCAAGTGAAGAGAGATATGTTTCCTTAGTAGTTTCTCCATAACTTTGCAAACTATGCTGGTCAAGGAAACTGGTCTATAGTTCAGAGCAGTATCCCTCCTTCCCTTTTTGAAGATAGGTATCACATTTGCTTGTTTCCAGCATCTTGGAATCTCCCCCGACTCCAGTGACTCCTTAAATATGAAACTTAGTGCCACTGATATTGTGTTTGCGCATTTTTTAAGCACATGAGGGGATATGTCATCAGGACCTGTAGCTTTATGAACATCTAAATCCATCAGCGTGTGTGTTTGGTTGTGTGTATATATATATATATATATATATATATATATATATATATATATATATATATATATATATATATATATGCATATATATATATATATATATATATATATATATATATATATATATATATATATATATATATATATATATATATATATATATATATATATATATATATATATATATATATATATATATATATATATATATATATATATATATATATATATATATATATATATATATATATATATATATATATATATATATATATATATATATATATATATATATATATATATATATATATATATATATATATATATATATATATATATATATATATATATATATGTAGTCGCCGTGGCTCAGTCGGTAGCGTCTCCGACTCTGAGGCGTCAGGTCGAGGGTTCGCGCCCCGTCACGGTCTGAGGTTAGCAAAGGCATGCACTCAGCGTAAGGATTACATCTGCCAAACCAAGTCCTTCGCAAGAAGGCAACCGTCCTAGCCCTTGGTTGATAAGGAAGTCCGTGACGTAAAACCGGAACGGAACCGGATATATATATATATATATATATATATATATATATATATATATATATATATATATATATATATATATATATATATATATATATATATGCATATATATATATATATATATATATATATATATATATATATATATATATATATATATATATATATATATATATATATATATGTGTGTGTGTGTGTGTATATATATATATATATATATATATATATATATATATATATATATATATATATATATATATATATATATATATATATATATATATATATATATATATATATATATATATATATATATATATATATATATATATATATATATATATATATAGGAGAGACCATCTGAAGGAGATTAGCAACTGTAAGTTAATAAATGGGGAGAGTGTAGCAGTGCAACATAGGATAGTAGTAACTGATTGCAGGTTCAGGAAATGTAGGAAAAGTAAGAAGCCGAGGATGGACCCAAAGATAAAGTGGTGGAGATTGAAAGATGCAGAGCTGAGAGCTATGTTTAAGGGAAGAGTGTTGGAAGCGATAAGGTTGCATGAAGATGTACAAGAATGGTGGACAGAGAATAGTAAGGTGAGTTTGAGGGTTGGTGAGGAGGTACTTGGAAAATCATCAGGAAGGAAACCCCCAAATGATAAAGAGTCATGGTGGTGGAATGAGGAAGTGCAAGAATGGGTGAAGAACAAGAAAGAAGCTAAGAAAAAGTTAGATATATCAGGCCTGGAGCAGGATAAAGAAGAGTACAAGCAGGTAAAGAAGTAGGCAAGGAGGGCAGTAGCAAAAGCAAAGGCAGAGAAATTGAATGAAGTCCATGAAGAGCTGGAAACACCAGAAGGAGAGAAGAAAATATGGCGAATTGCCATGGCCCGAGATGCTGCAACCAAGGCCTTGACCCAAGTAAGACAAATAAAGGATAACTATGGAGTAGTTCTTGCAGAAGAGGATGAAATAAAAAGCAGATGGGAAACTAATTTTGAAGGATTACTAAATGAAGAGAACCCATGAGCAGTATTTGAAGATGGACTTCCAAATGAAGCAGTTACAACAACAGTGGCTAGAAGAGAGGTAGAGCGGGCAGTAAGGAAAATGAAAAATGGAAAGGCAGCAGGACCTGATAAGATGCCAGTGGAGGTATGGAAGAGTCTTGGAGAGGAAGGCATAGATATCTCGTGGGACTTAATGCAAAAGATCTTTAGTCAGGAAAAGATGCCAGAGGAGTGGAGCGGAAGCTTAATCATCCCAATCTATAAAGGGAAGGAAGACATTCAGGAGCGTGGAAGCTATAGAGGTATAAAGTTTTTAAGTCTTACTATGAAGATATGGGAGAAGATCATAGAGAGGAGACTCAGAGAGAAAACGACAATTGGGGATGAACAGTTTGGCTTCATGCCTGGAAGAGGGACAGTGGATGCCATATTTGCCTTGAGACAAATGATGGAAAAGCATCGGGAGAAACAGAAAGGACTGCATATGGTCTTTATTGACCTGGAAAAGGCATATGATCAAGTACCACGTCAAGAGGTGTGGAGGTGTATTAGAGAAAAGGGAGTCCCCGAGAAATATGTAAGAATCATCCAAGATATGCATGAGAGGGCAGAGGCAAGTGTTAAGAGCAGTGTGGGCTTGACGAAAAGTCTCTCAGTAAATGTAGGTCTGCATCAAGGGTCTGCTTTGAGTCCATATCTATTTGATCTGGTCTTGGATGTAGTAACCCAGGGTATTAGAGATCCGTCTCCATGGTGTATGCTCTTTGCAGATGACATTGTACTGTGTAGCATCAGACGAGAGGTAGTGGAGGAGAAGCTTGAGGAGTGGAGAAGAGTGATGGAGGATAGAGGACTGAAAATCAGCAGGAAGAAGACAAAGTACTTGAGGTTGACAGATGATGAGGATGGGGAGGTCAATTTGCAGTGGAAGGTGTTGAAAAGAGTTGAAAACTTCAAGTATTTGGGATCAACAGTAGCAGAGGATGATGACCTAGAGTCAGAAATAACCCACAGAATACAAGCGGGATGGAAGAACTGGAAGAAAGTGTTTGGGGTGCTGTGCGACAGGAGAATAGGGATTAAGTTGAGGGGTAAAGTGCATAAGGCTGTTGTGAAACCTGCGATGATGTATTGAGCAGAGACTTGGGCAATAAAGAAGACACAAGAGAAAAAACTGGATGTGGCAGAGATGAGGATGTTGAGATGGATGTGTGGGGTGACAAGAAGAGATAAGATCAGAAACGAGGTAATTAGAGGTATCTCAAAAGTTAGAGAAATATCAGATAAGATACAAGAAAGTAGACTAAGATGGTATGGTCATGTCGTTAGGAGGAATGAACAATATTTTGGGAGGAGGGTGATGGAAATGGACATACAGGGTAGGGGAAGGAGAGGGAGACCAAAGCGCAGGTGGATGGATTGCATCAATGACGACCTGAGGTCTAAAGGTTTGTTGGGTGATGTGGTATGGGACAGAAACAAATGGAGAAAACTGGCCAGAAACATCGACCCCACATAAAAGTGGGAAAAGATGTAGACGAAGAAGAAGAAGAAAAAGATATATATATATATATATATATATATATATATATATATATATATATATATATATATATATATATATATATATATATATATATATATATATATATATATATATATACTATATATATAATATATATATATATATATATATATATATATATATATATATATATATATATACATATATATATATATATATATATATATATATATATATATATATATATATATATATATATATATATATATATATATATATATATATATATATATATATATATATATATATATATATATATATATATATATATATTATATATATATATATATATATATATATATATATATATATATATATATATATATATATATATATATATATATATATATATATATATATAGGATCATATCAAGATTAGCTAACCCACTCACAAAAGGGTTTTTACAAGAAAATTATTGGGTTCGTTTTTCTTAACATGGGAATAATTGGGTTCGCTGTTCTATACATGAACACTTCGGTACCAGACATTTCAATAACTGCTTTTAATTTTCAGAGCTTCTGTTCACTATTTAATTCTTGTTGTGAAACCAATAATATTACAAGTGATGTACTGGATGAAGAACAAATTGCTTATTCGACGGGAATTAAAATGTGAGTCATGTAATAAATTAATGAATTGGACAACCTAACCAAACCTAACTTAACCTAACCTAACCTAACCTAACATATACAATCATACTCAGCAAAGCACAATCCTAAAATTAAGAATATGCGAGGATGCAGACACACTTTTCTACAAGGTTATCTAAATCAGTTCATGTAGATGGAACGAAATATGGTTGACAGGTTATCAGGGTTCTGCAGTGCAATCGCAATGCAGTATCCTTTCAATAACTAAATTTTCTTAACACAATTTTTTATGGAAATTAAATATTATGTTAGCTTAATTGTTAATTTGTCAATAAATAAGCTCATAAAACATATCTTGTCAAAGGTTTACTTTTCTTTACATGAAAACATTTGAGTTGGCCATTCTTCTTTAAATGGGAATCATTGGGTTCGTTGTTCTTGACATGGAGATATTGGGTTAGCTAATCTTGACATGATCCTATATATATATATATATATATATATATATATATATATATATATATATATATATATATATATATATATATATATATATATACATACATATATATATATATATATATATATATATATATATATATATATATATATATATATATATATATATATATATATATATATATATATATATATATATATATATATATATATATATATATATATATATATATATATATATATATATATATATATATATATATATATATATATATATATATATATATATATATATATATATATATATATATATATATATATATATATATATATATATATATATATATATATATATATATATATATATATATATATATATATATATATATATATATATATATATATATATATATATATATATATATAACCAAATAGCACATTACATATGTGAAAACATGAATAATTTATTACCCCGACCGTGACTCGAACCTAGGACCTATGATTACTAAGTCAAGGCGCTACCACTACACCACAGAAGGTTAAAAGGAATCCAACCTTATAGCTTATATCTGCTATACTTAGGAATGAACGCATTCTAACTGAATGCCACTATGTTCAAATTAGAGATTTCCTAACCTCACTCGTGGCTTCATTTTAGCATTTAATTCAATTCCCAATCTCATTCGGGCATGAAATAACCAAATAACACATTACATATGTGAAAACATAAATAATTTTTTACCCCGACCGGGACTCGAACCTAGGACTTATGATTACTAAGTCAAGGCGCTACCGTTACACCACAGAAGGTTGAAAGGAATCCAACTTTATAGCTTATATCTGCTATACTTAGGAATGAACGCATTCTAACTGAATGCCACTATGTTCATATTACAGATTCCCCAACCTCACTCGTGGCTTCATTTTAGCATTTAATTCAATTCCCAATCTCATTCGGGCATGAAATAACCAATAACACATTACATATGTGAAAACCTGAATAATTTTTTACCCCGACCAGGACTCGAACCTAGGTCTTATGATTACTAAGTCAAGGCGCTACCACTACACCACAGAAGGTTAAAAGGAATCCAACCTTATAGCTTATATCTGCTATACTTAGGAATGAATGCATTCTAACTGAATGCCCCTATGTTCATATTACAGATTCCCCAACCTCACTCGTGGCTTCATTTTAGCATTTAATTCAATTCCCAATCTCATTCGGGCATGAGATAACCAAATAACACATTACATATGTGAAAACATGAATAATAATTTACCCCGAACAGGACTCGAACCTAGGACTTATGATTACTAAGTCAAGGCGCTACCACTACACCACAAAAGGTTAAAAGGAATCCAACCTTAAAGCTTATATCTGCTATACTTAGGAATGAACGCATTCTAACTGAATGCCACTATGTTCATATTACAGATTCCCCAACCTCACTCGTGGCTTCATTTTAGCATTTAATTCAATTCCCAATCTCATTCGGGCATGAAATAACCAAATAACACATTACATATGTGAAAACCTGAATAATTTTTTACCCCGACCGGGACTCGAACCTAGGACTTATGATTACTAAGTCAAGGCGCTACCACTACACCACAGTAAGGTTAAAATGAATCCAACCTTATAGCTTATATCTGCTATACTTAGGAATGAACACATTCTAACTGAATGCCACTATGTTCATATTACAGATTCCCCAACCTCACTCGTGGCTTCATTTTAGCATTTAATTCAATTCCCAAACTCATTCGGGCATGAAATAACCAAATAACACATTACATATGTGAAAACATGAATAATTTTTTACCCCGACCGGGACTCGAACCTAAAACTTATGATTACTAAGTCATGGCGCTACCACTACACCACAGAAGGTTAAAAGGAATCCAACCTTATAGCTTATATCTGCTATACTTAGGAATGAACGCATTCTAACTGAATGCCACTATGTTCAAATTAGAGATTTCCTAACCTCACTCGTGGCTTCATTTTAGCATTTAATTCAATTCCCAATCTCATTCGGGCATGAAATAACCAAATAACACATTACATATGTGAAAACATAAATAATTTTTTACCCCGACCGGGACTCGAACCTAGGACTTATGATTACTAAGTCAAGGCGCTACCGCTACACCACAGAAGGATGAAAGGAATCCAACTTTATAGCTTATATCTGCTATACTTAGGAATGAACGCATTCTAACTGAATGCCACTATGTTCATATTACAGATTCCCCAACCTCACTCGTGGCTTCATTTTAGCATTTAATTCAATTCCCAATCTCATTCGGGCATGAAATAACCAATAACACATTACATATGTGAAAACCTGAATAATTTTTTACCCCGACCAGGACTCGAACCTAGGGCTTATGATTACTAAGTCAAGGCGCTACCACTACACCACAGAAGGTTAAAAGGAATCCAACCTTATAGCTTATATCTGCTATACTTAGGAATGAATGCATTCTAACTGAATGCCCCTATGTTCATATTACAGATTCCCCAACCTCACTCGTGGCTTCATTTTAGCATTTAATTCAATTCCCAATCTCATTCGGGCATGAGATAACCAAATAACACATTACATATGTGAAAACATGAATAATAATTTACCCCGAACAGGACTCGAACCTAGGACTTATGATTACTAAGTCAAGGCGCTACCACTACACCACAAAAGGTTAAAAGGAATCCAACCTTAAAGCTTATATCTGCTATACTTAGGAATGAACGCATTCTAACTGAATGCCACTATGTTCATATTACAGATTCCCCAACCTCACTCGTTGCTTCATTTTAGCATTTAATTCAATTCCCAATCTCATTCGGGCATGAAATAACCAAATAACACATTACATATGTGAAAACCTGAATAATTTTTTACCCCGACCGGGACTCGAACCTAGGACTTATGATTACTAAGTCAAGGCGCTACCACTACACCACAGTAAGGTTAAAATGAATCCAACCTTATAGCTTATATCTGCTATACTTAGGAATGAACGCATTCTAACTGAATGCCACTATGTTCATATTACAGATTCCCCAACCTCACTCGTGGCTTCATTTTAGCATTTAATTAAATTCCCAAACTCATTCGGGCATGAAATAACCAAATAACACATTACATATGTGAAAACATGAATAATTTTTTACACCAACCGGGACTCGAACCTAAAACTTATGATTACTAAGTCAAGGCGCTACCACTACACCACAGAAGGTTAAAAGGAATCCAACCTTATAGCTTATATCTGCTATACTTAGGAATGAGCGCATTCTAACTGAATGCCACTATGTTCATATTACAGATTCCCCAACCTTGACTTAGTAATCATAAGTCCTAGGTTCGAGTCCTGGTCGGGATAAAAAATTATTCATGTTTTCACATATGTAATGTGTTATTTGGTTATTTCATGCCCGAATGAGATTGGGAATTGAATTAAATGCTAAAATGAAGCTACGAGTGAGGTTGGGGAATCTGTAATATGAACATAGTGGCATTCAGTTAGAATGTGTTCATTCCTAAGTATAGCAGATATAAGCTATAAGGTTGGATTCCTTTTAACCTTCTGTGGTGTAGTGGTAGCGCCTTGACTTAGTAATCATAAGTCCTAGGTTCGAGTCCTGGTCGGAGTAAAAAATTATTCATGTTTTCACATATGTAATGTGTTATTTGGTTATTTCATGCCCGAATGAGATTGGGAATTGAATTAAATGCTAAAACGAAGCCACGAGTGAGGTTGGGGAATCTGTAATATGAACATAGTGGCATTCAGTTAGAATGCGTTCATTCCTAAGTATAGCAGATATAAGCTATAAGGTTGGATTCCTTTTAACCTTCTGTGGTGTAGTGGTAGCGCCTTGACTTAGTAATCATAAGTCCTAGGTTCGAGTCCCGGTCGGGGTAAAAAAATATTCAGGTTTTCACATATGTAATGTGTTATTTGGTTATTTCATGCCCGAATGAGATTGGGAATTGATTTAAATGCTAAAATGAAGCCACGAGTGAGGTTGGGGAATCTGTAATATGAACATAGTGGCATTCAGTTAGAATGCGTTCATTCCTAAGTATAGCAGATATAAGCTATAAGGTTGGATTCCTTTTAACCTTCTGTGGTGTAGTGGTAGCGCCTTGACTTAGTAATCATAAGTCCTAGGTTCGAGTCCTGTTCGGGGTAAAAAATTATTCATATTTTCACATATGTAATGTGTTATTTGGTTATTTCATGCCCGAATGAGATTGAGAATTGCATTAAATGCTAAAATGAAGCCACGAGTGAGGTTGGGGAATCTCTAATTTGAACATAGTAGCATTCAGTTAGAATGCGTTCATTCCTAAGTATAGCAGATATAAGCTATAAGGTTGGATGCCTTTTAACTTTCTGTGGTGTAGTGGTAGCGCCTTGACTTAGTAATCATAAGTCCTAGGTTCGAGTCCCGGTCGGGGTAAAATATTATTCATGAATTCACATATGTAATGTGTTATTTGGTTATTTCATGCCCGAATGAGATTGGAAATTGAATTAAATGCTAAAATGAAGCCACAAATGTGGTTGGGGAATCTGTAATATGAACATAGTGGCATTCAGTTAGAATGCGTTCATTCCTAAGTATAGCAGATATAAGCAATAAAGTTGGATTCCTTTTAACCTTCTGTGGTGTAGTGGTAGCGCCTTGACTTAGTAATCATAAGTCCTAGGTTCGAGTCCCGGTCGGGGTAAAAAAATATTCAGGTTTTCACATATGTAATGTGTTATTTGGTTATTTCATGCACGAATGAGATTGGGAATTGAATTAAATGCTAAAATGAAGCCACTAGTGAGGTTGGGGAATCTGTAATATGAACATAGTGGCATTCAGTTAGAATGCGTTCATTCCTAAGTAGAGCAGATATAAGCTATAAGGTTGGATTCCTTTTAACCTTCTGTGGTGTAGTGGTAGCGCCTTGACTTAGTAATCATAAGTCCTAGGTTCGAGTCCCGGTCAGGGAAAAAAAATTATTCATGTTTTCACATATGTAATGTGTTATTTGGTTATTTCATGCCCGAATGAGATTGGGAATTGAATTAAATGCTAAAATGAAGCCACGAGTGAGGTTGGGGAATCTGTAATACGAACACAGTGGCATTCAGTTAGAATGCGTTCATTCCTAAGTATAGCAGATATAAGCAATAAAGTTGGATTCCTTTTAACTTTCTGTGGTGTAGTGGTAGCGCCTTGACTTAGTAATCATAAGTCCTAGGTTCGAGTCCCGGTCGGGGTAAAAAAAATTATTCATCTATATATATAAATATACACATAGACATATAAATATATATATACATATACATATACATATACATATATATATATATATATATATATATATATATATATATATATATATATATATATATATATATATATATATATATATATATATATATATATATATATATATATATATATATATATATATATATATATATATATATATATATATATAGGTTGGCCATGGCACCAGCCGCCCGTTGAAAGACTACGACTGAAGGTATTAGGATGCAACTAGGACTGGTCCAGACAGTTCCAGGTTGAATCTTCCTTCAGGACAGTTCTTTCCTCATGCCTACATCTACACTGAATATTCTGGCATATTCATTACACATCTCTTGCTATTCCATTACATTTAACAAGTCACAACATTCTGCACATCTGTCTCTTTTACTTTCCTTTTCCTCACATTTTGTCATTATTTATGGAAGGTTCACAACTAATGGCCCCCAGTACCCGGCATAGTGGGGTGCGAAGAATCTCCGGGGATTGTGTTGACTCCACCATTGGCTTGAGGGCAGACACGCCTGGTGATAGTAATGGTTCTGCTCTTAACCTTGCACCTCCTAATAGATCTGCTTCTTTCACTCTTCACTATTCAAACATTTGTGGGCTGAACTCTAATCTTTCGTCTGTGGAACAGCACTTGGGCACTTTCCTCCCTAACCTCCTCCTCCTATCTGAAACCCAGTTGTCTATACATGCTTCCACTGACCCTTTCCAAATCTCCCACTATAACCTGTATACTCGTTTTCAATCCAAAGGTGGGGTCTGTGCTTACTGCAACATTAACACTCCTACTGTGAGGCTCATGGACCTTGAATCTCCTGACTTTGATGTTCTCTGGCTAAAAGTCTATCTCTCCACTACCACTATCATCCTTTGCTTCTGCTACTGTTCTCCAAACTCCACCGAGTTTGTATCTTTCTTTGAATATCTGTCCTCGTGCCATGAGTCCTTGCTATCTTCTCACCCACATGCCGAAGTTCTCTACATTGGAGACTTCAATGTACACCACAGTGAGTGGCTTCATTCTTCTCACACTGATGTGGGTGGAAGTGAGGCTCTTGCTTTCTCTATTACTCATGATCTGGAGCAAATTATCAAACATCCTACTCGTGTTCCTGATCGTCACGAACATGCTGATAACATTCTTGACCTTTTTTTTACTTCTAACCCTTCAAGCTACTCTTATTCCGTGCTTTCCCCTCTTGGTAAATCTGACCACTCCATGATCTCTGTCTCTTCCATTTTCGCTCCCCCACCACCAATCCCTCCTACTCAATGCCGCCTTTGGCACTTCGAGCGAACTCAATATGAAAATTTGCGTAACTTTCTCTTTGACTTTCCATGGGATGACTACTGCTTTCGGTCCCGCAACCCTGATCGGGTAGCTGTAAAAGTTGCCGAGATCGTGACCGCGGGAATGGAGGCGTACATCCCCTCTTCTACAAAAACTTTCTCTCCCCCTAAACCTTGGTTTGACCGTGCCTGCTCCATGGCTATCCTGGCTAGGAATCAGGCTCACCGATCTTACCAAGCCTCTCCTTCCGATTTAACTCGCTCTGCTTTTATTATAGCTAGGAATCGCTGTACAGCTCAGATTCGAAGGTCTAAGGCTTCCTTTATAAGAAGGAAAGTTGATGACCCTAACTCCTCTCCCACTGACAAATGCTTCTGGTCCTTAGCCAAAAACCTCTCCAAAAACTTCTGTAACTCAAGCTTTCCCCCTCTCATTCGTTCTGATGGTTCTATAGCTTGCTCTCCCACTGACAAAGCCACTCTCTTTGGCTCTCATTTTTCTGCCAACTCTTCTATCAACGATTCCAGCACACCTGTTCCTCAGTCTTTTCCCCTCTCTAACCCTATGCCCTCCCTTATCCTTTCTTCACGCAAAGTTCATAAGGTTCTTCGCTCACTAAAGACAAACAAGGCATCTGGTCCCGATGGTATCCCTGCAAGGTTCCTTAAGGAGTTTGCAGATGAACTGGCTCCCGTGCTTTGCCATCTTTTTCGCCTCATTCTGTCAACCAGTATCTATCCTTCATCTTGGAAGCATGCTCTAGTTCAACCTGTTCCTAAGAAGGGTGACCGCTCTATTCCTTCTAACTACCGACCTATTGCTCTAACCTCCTCTATTGCTAAAGTTTTCGAAACTTTGTTCAATGCTCACTTTTTGAAACGCCTTGAATCTAACTCACTTATCTCCGATCACCAGTACGGCTTCCGCAAGGCAAGATCCACTGTTGATCTCCTGTCCTATCTTATTCATGTATGGTCATCTTCTCTGGGGAACTATGGGGAATCCTTTGTCGTCGCCCTTGATATCTCTAAGGCTTTTGACAGAGTCTGGCACAAGGCTCTGTTGGCCAAACTCCCTGCCTACGGCTTTACCCCTTCTTTCTGTTCTCTGATTTCCAGTTTTCTTACTGACCGTTCTATATCTGTAGTTGTTGAAACGCGACATCTAGCCCTTTCTCTGTGTCCAGTGGTGTTCCACAGGGCTCTGTTCTTTCACCTACTCTCTTCCTTCTCTTCATCAATGATCTTCTACAGTCCCCATCTTCCTCTCTTCTTCATGCCTTTGCTGATGATTCTACCCTTCACTTTTCCTCTGCTTTTTCTTCACAACCTTCATCTGTTACTCGTAATCAATCTCGTATCACTCTTTCTTCTACTCTTAACTCCGATTTGCAGAGAGTATCTGAATGGGGCACTCAAAATTTAGTTAAATTCAATGCCTCCAAGACACAGTTTCTGGCTATCTCTTTATCTTCTTCTCCTCCTGATAACCCTATTGTCTTCGAAACTAATGAAATTTACCCTCTTAACTTTATCAATATATTAGGTATCCATATAGCCTCTAACTTGTCTTGGAGGAATCACATAATCCAAATTTCTAAATCTTCATCCAAAAAATTGGGGGTTTTGTTTCGTTTTCGTTATTACTTTTCCTCATTGCAGTTACTTAAAATTTACAAAGGTCTTATCCACCCCTGCTTAGAATACTGCTCACACATCTGGGGTGCTTTTTCCTTTACTTATCTTCTCGATAGGGTTCAATCGAAGGCAGTCAGACCCATTAATGATCCTTCTCTTACTTCTAACCTGGATTCTCTCTCTCTTCGCCGTAAGGTATCTTCCCTTTCGCTTTTTTATCGCTACTACTTCCATCGCTGCTCTGACGAGTTGGCGAGTTGCATCCCTCCTCCACTGCCGAGGCCGCGTAACACTCGCCAAGCGGCCTCATCTCACAAGTACTGTGTGGAGATTTGTAGCTCGCGGATTGGTCGGTGCAGTGACTGCTTCTTCCCATCTACCTCCAGACTCTGGAACTCTCTTCCTCCTTCTGTCCTTCCTAGCTCTTATGACCTTTCATCCTTCAAAAAGCAGATCTATCGTCATCTCAGAGCCTAGTCCTCCATATCTCTGGGTCCTCTTTACTTTGACTGTTTTTTCTGTCTGTCGTTTTCCTTTGTGTGACATTACCTCACCTCTGCCTTGTCCTTAACTTTTTCTTTTCCTTCGTCTTGGTATTTTCTCGTGCCCGGGCCTTTGTTGATGAGGGCAGTTTCTGCCTATCCCGGTGTCACACTCTTAAAAAAAAAAAAAAAAAAAAAAAATATATATATATATATATATATATATATATATATATATATATATATATATATATATATATATATATATATATATATATATATATATATATATATATATATATATATATATATATATATATATATATATATATATATATATATATATATATATATATATATATATATATACATATATATATATATATATATATATATATATATATATATATATATATATATATATATATATATATATATATATATATATATATATATATATATATATATATATATATATATATATATATATATATATATATATATATATATATATATATATATATATATATATATATATATATATATATATATATATATATATATATATATATATATATATATATATATATATATATATATATATATATATATATATATATATATATATATATATATATATATATATATATATATATATATATATATATATATATATATATATATATATATATATATATATATATATATATATATATATATATATATATATATATATATATATATATATATATATAT
>JAXCGZ010000231.1:60000-90000 GCA_037179515.1 Halocaridina rubra
TATAAAATATATCATGTATTTGTTCGAGTAATTCCTTTTTTATACTCTCTTATATCATATTTATTGATTTCCTCTCGATTTCTTTGACTTAGCATATTTATATATTTTCTTTATTTGCTCGAGGTCGCTGCTTATGCATATTCTTTTTTAAATCCTTTTATTTGCTCAAGTTCCCTAATTCTGTAAATTAATTATAAACTGTGTTTATTTGCTTTGCTTTGCATATTTTGTATATTTTTAAATCTTTGCTTGTTCTGCTTAACTGCTGAGTATTGATGATTAGCATTTGCTGAGATATTATATATCTTTATTTATATCTTATTTTCCTCGCATTGTATGATCTTAGGGGCAGTGTTGTCAAAGTATTCTTTTATTTCTTAACATATATTCTTGGAGCAGTGTTGCTAAAAAAATCTATTCTTAATATTTTTACACTATATGATCTTAGGTTCAGAGCTGCAAGCGTATTTATTCATTATGTCTTTTCTTTACAATAAATACTCTTAGAGGCAGTGTTGTCTAAGTAATCTCAGGTTCTGATATATCTCACTTTCCTAATACCATTCCCACGTCTGCGTGTGGTCGAGGTTCCTTAATAGGCTCCTCCATTGTAATCTGTTTTGTGTGATCATCTCTCAGCCCTTCCTTTCTCCCATAAATCCTCATTCACTCAATCCATCCACCTTCGTTTCGGCCTTTCTCTTTTCCTCCTACTCTCAACTTGCATCCCCATCACCCTCTTGCCCACGTAGTCATCGTTCCTTCTCATGTCATGTCCATACCATTGACATATGCCTATTGCTGTCTCCAATGAAGTATATTACTACTTCTCTGCCCTGGATTCAATCGTGGGTGAAGAAATAAGCAGTCATATAACATTTACTTTATTTGGAAGCTACAAAGTTCCTCTAGACCTCAATACTCCTTGTCCCCTTAACGCTATGTGGGGAAGTTTCCATTTCCCTTTCCTTTGTTACACTATGGGGAAGTTTCCATATCCCTTGTTATACACTACTCTATGGGGAAGTTTCCAGTTCCCTCTCCTTTGTTACACTATGGGGACGTTTCCATTTCCCTTGCTATGTACTACTCTATGGGGAAGTTTCTATTTCTCTTTCCTTATTTTATGGTTAATTAGGAGTTACACTGGTGAGACTTTCCTTTCCTCTTCCTTCGTCCCCCATATGGAGTCCCAATCTTGGGATATTGCTAGGTACTACCCCTCCTTTTTTTTTCTTTTTTTGCTACCCCTGCGTCTCCACAGAAAGATAGGTCCAGGATGTACCCACGGCGGTTGAGGACAAACTTCCATGGGGTGGCCTCCGTCAAGGGTAGGCGGCAGATGCATCATTCTTTTGCCCCTCCAGCCTGCGTTGCTCGGCTGTCGAGGAGGTAATCTCTCCATATCCCCCTCTCAAGACACCTATCTCCAAAACGCTGACCTCCCTCTACAAACCTATTCCGCAATCAGAATTCATCTTGAGTAGGTTCTTGGGTTGAAAAAAGGGCCTACGTGACCATCACATATACAGAGTTACTAGATGTCGCGTCTGGGCACAAACACAGGCCTGTGCAAACACATAAACGAGATACCGAGCATACATTGCATCTGCAAGTGCATGCAATTCCTCCAATTGCTAAAAGGGAAAGAGAGTACGAAATTTCAGGTCGGGGCATATAGGATAGAGCTTGTTAATATTGGTCTGCACCATTCAATCGTCGTTCCAAGATACTTAGAACGTAGCTGAGTAACTGATAGAGCACCTACAAAACTTTAGTGTGTAATTAGCTAATGGTAATTACCTAATTGTGCTTACGGGAAAGAGACTCATGCCCGTAACCCACTGTCTCCTGGTCTGTTCCATTTTTGTACTTAGCGATACTTTTCATACTTGTCCTTAAAACTATGGATTGAGTTAGTATTAACTACCTCCTCGCTTAGCGAATTCCAATCATCAACTACTCTTACACGAAACAAAGGTACTACCTTGCATCCTGCAAAGTTTTCTTATGAAGCTTCAAAGTATGACCTTTAGTTCTATTGCCACCCATATCAAAATATCAATCCCTATCCACTCTGTCATAACTATGAAGGAATGTAAAAACCATCACCACATTCCCCCTCATTCTTCTAGGTTCGAGTGATGGTAAGTCTACATACCACAGCCTCTCCTCATAACTGATATTGCATAATTCTGATTCTGGTATCAGTTTTGTTGTATGTTTTTGAACTTTTCCCAGCTTAACTATGAGCTTTTTCAAGTGTGGATTCCCAAAAGGGGGCTGCATATTCAAACTTTGGCCTCACATAAGATTCATAAGAATTTCTGAACATTTCCTGAAGGCTACCCCCACTTTCGCAAGATATCATATGCTGCCCTTACTATGCCATTTATATATATTTCTGTAGACAAATCTGCCAGTATGTTTATTCCTATATCTCTCACTTTCTGTCTCTTGAAGTTCTGTTCCTGCTATTACCTAGACATGCTTGGGCCTTCTCACACTTGTACCTATTCTCATTACCTCACAGTTATTAACCACTTTTCTGACACTAATTCAGACTATTTAGGTATTCCTGAAGTTCTCTATCAATGTTCTTGTCTCTTACTTTCTTCCCAATCTTTGCATCATCTGTAAACATATTCATGAATGAATTTACTGACTCTGGTAGGTCATTTACATGTACATGAACAAAAGTGGCCCTAAAACTGAACCCTGTGGAACTCCACTACTAACCCTTCTCCATTCAGACACTGAGTGTCTTACTCTACCCCTCTGTTCCCTTCCTTCTAAAAAAAAAAATTATTCATTCTAAGACATTTCCACCTATTCTCGTCATTGCTTGTAGCTTCTTAATAAGTCTCCTGTGTGGGGCCGTATCAAATGCCTTCTGGAAGTCTAGGAATATGCAATCTGTCCAGCCCTTTCTTTCCTGTAAGATTCGCCTTACCTCATCATAAAATTCTAATAAGTTTGTTATTGTTGATCTACCTTCTCAGAAATCATATTGTCTCACTGACAAAAAGTTGAAGGATTCCACGTGAAGAGAGATGTGTTTTCTTTGTATTTTGAAGATAGGTACCACATTTGCTTGTTGCCAGCATATTGGAATCTCTCGCATTTCTTAAGTACATAAAGGGATATATCATCAGTACCTGTAGCTTTATGGGCCTCTAACTTCTTCAGCGCTTTGCAACCTCTGTGGCTTAAAAGATGATGTTCTCTAATACCGGCCCATGATCTCTTATCTCTGCAATCTGAGGGGGTGGGGGTAATTTCTGCTGTAAATGCTAAATGAAACTCCTTGTTCAGGTCTTTGCAGATCTCTTCATCTGTCTCAGTGATGCTTCCATCCGCTCTCTGTAGCTTTAAAACCTTTTCTTTGAAATTCAGTTTTCCTCTTATAAATCTGTCGATAAATTTGGGATTTTCTTTAGCCATTTTGGTGATATTCCTTTCATAGTCTCTCTCTGTAAAATGCGTGGTAGATATAGCAATACTGCTTACTGTTTTTCAAAACCAGATAATGTCATCTCTTTTTCACTGATTGATTTGCATTATAAATATGTGGCCACTTATTGTTGGTTTGTGATTTATATATTCAGGTTACTGGTTGTTGGTTATTGGTAACTGGTTGTCTATTTTTATTTACTATCCCATGTTGTCGCATATGCCCTTTAGCTCCTTAGAGTTTTGCTAAATAACTGAGATCAGGAAATTATATTATGGGTATAAATAAGAGAGTAAATCCAGTTGTGATTTGGAGAATATTTATTACGTCGTTTAGACAAAATGTCTACCTGCGATAGAGTGTTTAAGTATGGTGCAACAAAATAACTATGGATAGTTTTTTGAAGAAATACTGCGTCACATTACTTACTAGATATATAATAAGTCTTATAATATAATTACAGATATCAAAATATATTTATAATTATTATTACTAACGTAAAAACTATTTATTATATCATGACCTATACTAAATAATATGACGATACAGTATTGCTGTGACGTTGTCATACAAACATACGTAGCACTTACTTACACCTTAAAAATGGAAAAGCAATAACATAGCAATAGTATATATCATTGCTTAAAACTAAAGATCAAATCTATTCGGAGGGTTACTTCTGTTTTTTCTGGGAGTTAGTACCTTTCTTGGGCTATCTACATATACTGTATCATGTGCATCATTGGTATTTCTCATTCATCCTTCTCCCCTGTTCAAGTCCTGGACATGGTTTACAAAAGGATGGCCTTAAGTAGTCAATAGGACGTTTATTTATATTACCATTAATTGTGACATTGCAATGCATGTCACCAAGGTTTTCTTTTATGATACCAGATAGCCTCTTCACAGGTGTGATATATGAAAGTATCATGAAAAGACTTGAAGGAGCATAATGAGGTAATGCATGATACTTCTCAACCTGTTTACACTCACGATTATTTTGTTGAGTTTTGAAATCAGGTAACAGTGAGTCTGATATATTTCTTATTCTCATACCCATTAACAATTGTGAAGGAGCTTGACCAGTGACCCCATGTCCAGTGGTTCTATAACATAAAAGGAATTTACTTATGTTTTTTTTTTTTTATGAGTGACACCAGGACGGGCAAAGGAAAAAGAAGTGCCATCATCGGGCCTGGCCACGAAGACAACAAAGTATATAGAAATAGAGATGGAGAGTGTTGTGACTTGTTAGATATATAGGGATTCTAAGAGATGTGTATTGAATATCCAGGAATATTTGGTGTATATGTAGGCATAGAAAAAGAATCGTAACTGAAGGATGACTTAATATCGAACTGTCTTGAACAGTCTTATTTAAGTCCAAAAGACTTTCAGCTGTAGTATTGCAACGGGCGACAAATAATGTCAGAAGGCGTAGCTTGTCTACATTTCATATTATCTTTAAAAGTTTATACAAAGTGTTCTGGCTCACCATTTATACGAGGGTGATATGGTGCTGATCTTGCATGAGTGATTCTATTAGTCCTTAAAAATTCTTGGAATACATTAGAACAAAATTGAGATCTGTTATCTGTCACAATTCTTTCTGTAAGACTGTGCATAACAAAGCTTGGCATCAGTGCTTTACTGAAGCAAATGAGATGTTGACTGCATTGGCAGTACTTCTGGCCATTTACTAGAAGCATCTACTGGTATTCAAAATGAATGACCCAAAAATGGTCTTGCAAAGTCTATGTGCAATCTTTGCCTGGCTATGGTCTGCATGCACTTCTTTTAGGAAAGGTTCCCTTTAAGCTTTTGGGTGAACTACTCTCACTCCTCTAAGTATACATGCATTTTTATAGATAGTTCTGACCATACCTCTAACAAAGGTTTACATATTCCCTCACCCAAAACTATTTCACGACCTGTGACTAATCCTAGCATGATAGTGAAAGTACAGGATCTGGTTTTGTGGCTTGTGCTATAGTCTTGCCTGTAAGAGGTAAACTGTAACTTTCTACAAGAATTATTCCTGCATCATGATTGTCTTGTGCCTTGTCCACGGGCAGATGAGATAAAGCAACTACATGACCTATTTTCATTGTGGATCTTTACTCTAGGTCATACGTATAAGAAGCTAAAGTAAATGCCCACCTTTGCAACCTGGCTGCTACTAGGGTTGCTAATACTTTCTTTGTTCACAAAATGGCTGGTAGGGGTTGATGATCACTAACCAAAGCCTGTTTTGGTTTCCCATACAGATATAAGTGAAATTTACTTACCCCATATACTAATGATAGGGATTCTTCTGTATTGTGAGCAGTTTTGTTCACCTTTATTTGAGAGATCGTAAAGAAAATACAATTGGTCCCTCTGACATGTCTGGCATAACATGTGCTAATACTGCACCTATTCCATGAGATGAAGTATCGCAAGCTAATTTTACTGGTATATCAAACCTATTATGTGTAAGGACCCTAGGAAAAGTAATTTCCTCTATTTGATTAATTGCTTCCTCACATTCAGAAGTCCAGTTGCATTTAATGTTCTTTTTAAGCAGCTTATCTAGTGGATGAGCTACTGTAGCTAAGTTAGGATGAAGCATGCATAAAATGACTTAAGTTCATTTACATTTTTAAGTACTTTAAATTTTTTATTGCTACTATATTCCCAGTGGTCTTATGAATGCCACTTTTATCCACTTTAAAACCTAAATATCCTGCTGAACGTAGGTCAAATTCACATTTATTTTTGCGTATTCTGAGACCATAGTTATGCAAAACCTGCAATGCTACTTTCAGCCTATCTAAGTGTTCAATTTCATCTTTACCAGCTATTTAGATGTCATCAATAAAGCAGAAAGTTCCCTGTAAACCTGTAAATATTTTGTCAATGGCTTGTTCTCATAGGGCAGGACTGCTGGCTACTCCATATGGAAGTCTTTTGGGAATGCATAGACTCAAATGTGTGCTCAAAGTACACATTCCCTGTGACCTTGCTCTCATCTGTGACTGCTGAAAAGCATGCAATAGGTCTATTTTTTAAAATACTTTAGAGTTTTCTAGAACTGCAAATATTACATCAGGTTTTGGAAGAGGGTGCTCGGCAATTTGAAGTTGTGAATTTATTGTTACTTTATAATTACCACAAAGTCTGATGCTCCCATGCTCTTCACTTCCAGTACAATGGGCGTTCTCCAATGTGAGTACATCACCTTTCCTAAGGACTGGTTGCTGAGTAACCTTTCAATTTCTTTCTTGTTCTACTAAGGGCTTTAAAGCAAATGAAATTTATCTAGAGGAACAAAATTTTGAAATATCATCAGGCTTTAGGAATAATGAAATTGCTACGCCCTTTACTGTGCCTGAGGTATCTTCAAACACGTCTTTATACTCATCTAATAGCTCCCTAGATAATAATTTGTCCCAACCTCTTCTTATTGTAAGTAGTCACACCCTGTGCCTAATTTAAACTTTTTATCCAATCAAGCCTGAATAAATTCTGCGCTGGCCCTTTATTCAACTATTGGTAAGTTTTTGTACTTCTGGTTGTTGTAAGAGCCATCAACCTCTGCAGCACCGTTTAAAGGTATTTCCTGTTTATTCTAATCAACTAATATTTTATTATATGGTTTCAGTTCAGACCAGGTGTTGTTTTGGCAATTTCCTCTAATACCATAGTAACATCTGCACTAGTGTCCCACTATAAACGGACAGCTTTACCATTAATGGTTACTTCTATCATTATTACCCGTTGGGTACTTCTAGTAGAACTCACTTTAAGAGCAAAATCACCATCTATCTGTTGGTTGCCACCATGTGCAGAATCTTGCTCATACGATTCTGAAGTAATGTTACACATATCTTGGCCTTACTGAATTTGAAAATTGATTAAGTTTTCCACATGTATATTATATTTTCCTTTTGCTGAACAAGTATCTATGTTCAAACGGGTATTTTTGGTACATTCCTAATCTTCTGTCTGGCCATTGGCGTTTTAGGTTTTTCCTTCTAGCGTCTTTAGAAATAGCAGCAGCCTCAAAGTATATTTCAAAAGCTTCGACCAACTCATTTACCTGATTGCCACATGGAAGGATATTTTGAGATAAAAAAAAATGGTTCAGGATGGCTTACATTAAAAGGCAAGGAGACTGGATACGACTTGGTGATGGTAGATCATCAATATGCTCTCTCTCTCTCTCTCTCTCTCTCTCTCTCTCTCTTCCCTCTCTCTCTCTCTCTCTCTCTCTCTCTCTCTCTCTCTCTCTTCTCTCTCTCTCTCTCTCTCCTCTCTCTCTCTCTCTCTCTCTCTCTCTCTCTCTCTCTCTCTCTCTCTCCCTATTAAAGACCCCTGAAGTCGAGCGACCTCCTCATCTCGAAGACATTTGGTTGACTGTTCAGAGTAGGAAATTCCCTTCATTCATCCTGGGATGTGTATATAGACACCCTCATGCACTCAACGACACCTTTGATTACATCTCCGAGGTATTTCGGTCTGTCTGTTTGAGGAGCAAACCTCTCATTATTATAGGCGACTTCAATGATAATCTCCTTCTTCCTAATAATAAAATGGGGAAATTAATTCAATCCCTCCACTTAAATCAGCTTGTGAATAAAGCAACCCGTATCACCGCTAATTCCTCCAGCCTAATTGATCTTATAATTACCAATACACCTAGTTTTATAGTTCACCACGATGTCTTACCTTGTCCTGTAGGAGACCACGAGCTTCTAATAGCTACAGTTAATGTCAGGAAGGAAAAGAGACCGCCAATTGTTAAAACTTTCCGATCTCTTGAGAATTATTCTCAAAATTGTTTCTGTGACACTCTTCTTAATGAATACAACATTTTAAATTCAATACTAACTACAGATTGTGTAAATTATCAAGTTTCTACTTTTACTGATGTTTTTACGAGATGTTTAAATGAATGTGCCCCTCTTACAACCAAAGTCATGACACGCCCTCCTGCCCCGTGGATTGACTCTCAGTTAAAAGAGCAAATGAAAAGGAGAGATGACCTCCTAAGGCAATTTAAATCTGATAGACAAAACTCCGAGATGGAAAGAGCCTATAGAAGAGAAAGAAACCTTACTAAAACAATGTTGTCCGAAAAGAAGAAAAATCATTTCAGGGAAGAATTTTCCAAGTATAGGGAAAATATCAAAGGAACTTGGAATGTTATAAAAAGAATAATTCCTGCAAATAAGGAAATCTTAGAAAATTCTGACCTTCTCAGTGATAATGTGGAAAAGCGAGTGAATGATTTTAATGAGTATTTTGCTAAAATAGGTAAGTCCACATATGAAAAGTCCCAAGATAATAATGACCACATAATTGCCAGCCTCCAGCTGAAAGAAATATTATCAATAATTTTAGACCGCACCCAATCGATTTAGTCACACTTATTCTTATCATAAAGAACCTCAAACCAACAAACTCTTGTGGTTCCGATGGGATACAACTTCGCTTCCTAATTGACTCATTGCCAGTTACAGTATTTTTCATTTTAGTCATTGTTAATACATCCATTGTTACAGGCATTTATCCTAACCTCTGGAAGCATCCCTATATCATCCCCGTTTTTAAGAGTGGAGATACTAATAATGTTGAAAATTATAGGCCAATCTCTCTTCTCAGCATTCTGTCTAAAATACTTGAGAAGGTAGTTGCCACCCAGTTAATAAATTTCCTTGAATCAAATTGTCTATTATGTGAAGAACAACACGGTTTTCGGCCTAAACTTTCGACCGAGACGGCCCTACTTAAAATTACTGATAAAATTTATAGTAATATTGAAAATAAGAAAATATCACTTTTATTATTGTTAGATATGTCTAAAGCATTTGACAGTGTACACCATCAAATTCTAATGAGAAAACTTTCCAAAGTTCATGTTGACTCATTTTGGTTCGAAAATTATCTGACAGATCGAATTCAATCAGTTCGAATGGGCTCGACTCTCTCTTCTTCTTTAGATATCAGTTTTGGCGTTCCTCAGGGTTCAATTTTGGGTCCTCTGCTTTTCCTAATATATGTTAATGATTTACCTCAATTTATAAGAGATTGCCTACTTGTTATGTATGCTGATGACACCCAGATTATGCTTACTGGTGACATTGATAGAATTCCTGAAATCTTAAAAAGGGCTGAAGATATATTAAACTGTGCCAAAAGTTATTTTAACAGTAATGGTCTTTTACTGAACGAAAATAAAACTAAATTCGTTATTTTTGGATCAAATCAATACCTGTCCCGCATTCCTGAGAACATCAGTATAAATTTCAACAATGTTTCACTCTTCCCATCTAATAAGGTTAAAAATCTAGGAGTTATTATGGACAGTACCATGACATTTAATTTTCATATCGATGAACTACATAAAAAAGTGAACGGGACCCTTATTTACTTGAACAGAGTCTATGAAAGATTCGAGCCTGATTGTAGGGTAATTGTAGTACAAACATTGATTTTAAGTATTCTCAACTACTGTCTGAGTGTTTGGGGTTCCACGACTAAGACCCAGATGTTACGAGTGAAAAGGCTCCAGAATTTTGCTGCAAGAGTTGCCATAGGGGGGGTGCATAAATATGATCACGTGACTCCCCTCTTTGAGAGATTGGGTTGGCTAAGGATGGACATGAAGTTCATATATAATATCTGTCTTTTAGTTTTTAAAATAAATCATGGAATATTACCGGAATGGCTCTTCTCATTGCCAACAGTTAATCAAGTGCGTATCAATAACGTCAACACCAGATATCAGAATTCTTTTTACGTGCCCAGAACTTCCACTGATATTGGGGCAAGAGCCTTAAATGTAATGGGCCCGAGACTTTGGAACTCTTTACCCGCAAACTTAAGAAGCTGCCAAACATTACCCTCATTTAAATCTCATCTTTTAAATCACCTACTTAATAAGTGATTTTAGTCTCATTATTATCCTCCCATTGGGTAGACGAAGTGTACGTATGCTTATTTTAATGTGTAAATATTTTGATTTTGTGCTTTGCAAATTTCATTTGTTTTATTTTGACATTTTACATTGTAATTTGTAATTAGATTAATTATCATGTAATAGCCATTTTTGATGGAATAAAGTTTTTGACTTTGACTTTGACTTTGACTCTCTCTCTCTCTCTCTCTCTCTCTCTCTCTCTCTCTCTCTCTCTCTCTCTCTCTCTCTCTCTCTCTCTCTCTCTCTCTCTCTCTCTCTCTCTCTCTCTCTCTCTCTCTCTCTCTCTCTCTCTCTCTCTCTCTCTCTCTCAGGAATCACAACAGTAAGGCAGATATAGTAGCAATTACAGAGACTAAGTTGAGTGAGGACATAAACAGTGTCACAGTTTTTCCTAAGGGCTTCAGAATACTAAGGGTTGAAACATCTTAGAGGACTGGTGGAGGGATAACACTGCTCATAAGTGAAAGGATTCAAGTCGAAGAAATAAACTTGGCTATAGAAAGTGAGTTCAAGAAATTTCTTGTTGCTCGCATAAATACTGGGTCAGAGAGCATTATAATAACTGTTGTATACAACCCACCAAGGAACCAAAATAGGCTTGAAGTTTATGAGGAAAGTCATATAGGTACTATTGAAGTCATAAACTCAGTTGTTAACATGGCACGGGAAAAAAATGTAGAATTTTGATTATGGGAGACTTTAATCATAAAGAGATAGATTGGATAAATCTTGACCCACACAGTGGTGAGGACTCATTTGGGGCAAGATTCCTAGATTGCGTACAAGGGAATTTCCTACACCAACATGTATTGGAACCAACAAGGGCCAGGGGTGGGGATGAGCCATTACTACTTGATCTAGTGTTCACAGATAATGTGTTGGATATTGAAAAAATTGAGTATGAACCACCAATTGGAAAGAGTGACCACAGTGTGTTGTTGATGGAGTATATCATTGAAGATATTCTTCCTGAGAGTAGAGGCACTGAGGACATGAGGAGGAACTATCTGAAAGGAGATTACATCAAAATGAATGAGCTTTTTGCAGTTATTGACTGGAGAACCTTATTTTACAACAAATATGTACAAGAAATGTATGACATCTTTTGTGAGAAATATGGGAAGATAGTAGATTGCTGCATACCTGTCACCAAAGTAGGTGTAATTCATGCCAGAGAGAAATGGTTCGATAATGGGTGTAAAAGAGCTAAGGAGTGGAGAGACAAATGCTGGAAAAGGCATAGGAGGAGAAAAAACATAAATGCCTGGCAAACCTACAAAAGAGCAAGAAATGACTACCTAAGTATAAGGAGAGAGGCAGAGAGAGACTATGAGAGGGACATCACCAGGAAGGCTAAAGAAAATCCCAAGCTTTTCCACAGCTTTATCAGAGGAAAACTGAAGGTAAAAGAACAGGTTTTAAGGCTAAAGAGAGCGGATGGAAGCATCACTGAGACGGATGAAGAGATCTGCAAAGAATTGAACAAGGAGTTTCAGTCAGTATTTACAGTAGAAAATACCCCACCCCCTCAGATTGCAGTGATAAAAGCTCAAGGGCCGGTATTAGAGAACATCAACCTTACAGCCACAGAGGTATGCAAAGCGCTGATGGATTTAGATGTTCATAAAGCTACAGGTCCTGATGACCTATCCCCTCATGTGCTTAAAAAATGCGCAAACACAATATCAGTGGCACTAAGTATCATATTTAAGGAGTCACTGGAGTCGGGGGAGATTCCAAGATGCTGGAAACAAGCAAATGTGATACCTATCTTCAAAAAGGGAAGGAGGGATACGGCTCTGAACTATAGACCAGTTTCCTTGACCAGTATAGTTTGCAAAGTTATGGAGAAACTACTAAGGAAACATATCTCTCTTCACTTGGAATCCTTCAACTTTTTGTCAGTGAGGCAACATGGCTTCAGAGAAGGTAGATCAACAGTAACAAACTTATTAGAATTTTATGATGAGGTAAGCCAAATCTTACAGGAAAGAGAGGGCTGGGCAGATTGCATATTCCTAGACTTCCAGAAAGCGTTTGACACTGTTCCACATGGGAGACTTATTAGGAAGCTGCAATCAATGGCTAGAATAGGTGGAAATGTTTTGGAATGGATAAAAACTTACTTAGAAGGAAGGGAACAGAGGGTTAGAGTAAGACACTCAGCGTCTGAATGGAGAAGAGTTAGTAGTGGAGTTCCACAGGGTTCAGTCTTAGGGCCACTTTTGTTCCTTGTATATGTAAATGACCTACCAGAGTCTGTAAATCCATTCATGAATATGTTTGCAGATGATGCAAAGATTGTGAAGAAAGTAAAAAACGAGAACAATGGTAGAGAACTTCAGGAGGATCTAAATAATCTGCATGAGTGGTCAGAAAAGTGGCTAATGAAATTCAATACTTCAAAATGTAAGGTAATGAGAATGGGTACAAGTGCAAGAAGGCCCAAACTTGACTACTCGGTGGCTGGAGTACAACTTCAAGAGACAGAAAATGAGAGAGATCTAGGAGTAAACATACTGGCAGATTTGTCTCCAGAAATACATATAAATGGCATAGTAAGGGCAGCATATGCATTCTTATCAAATGTAAGGGTAGCCTTCAGGCACATGGACAAGGAAATGTTCAGAAATATTTATGTAACCTATGTGAGGCCAAAACTCGAATATGCAGCCCCCTTTTGGAATCCGCACTTGAAAAAGCACATAGCTAAGCTTGAAAAAGTTCAGAGACATGCCACGAAACTGGTGCCAGAAATACGCAATCTCAGTTATGATGAGAGGCTGAGGGAATTAGACTTACCATCACTTGAAGCTAGAAGAGTGAGGGGGGATATGGTGACAGTCTTTAAATTCCTTCATGGTTATGATAGAGTGGATAGGGATCGATATTTTGATATGGCTGGCTCTAGAACTAGAGGTCATAGTTTGAAGCTTCATAAGAAAACTTCTTTGCAGGATGTAAGGAAATACTTTTTCAGCGTAAGAGTAGTTGATAATTGGAATTGGCTAAGCGAGGAGGTAGTTAATGTTATCTCAATCCATAGTTTTAAGGACAGGTATGATAAGTATCACTAAGTATAAAATGGAACCGATGAGGAGACGGGAAGATACGAGCCTTGGGCTCTTTCCCGTAAACACAATTAGGTATTCACAATTAGGTAATCACATACACACACACACTGAGTACAACTTCAAGAGACAGAAAATGAGAGAGATCTAGGAGTAAACATACTGGCAGATTTGTCTCCAGAAATACATATAAATGGCATAGTAAGGGCAGCATATGCATTCTTATCAAATGTAAGGGTAGCCTTCAGGCACATGGACAAGGAAATGTTCAGAAATATTTATGTAACCTATGTGAGGCCAAAACTCGAATATGCAGCCCCCTTTTGGAATCCGAACTTGAAAAAGCACATAGCTAAGCTTGAAAAAGTTCAAAGACATGCCACGAAACTGCTGCCAGAAATACGCAATCTCAGTTATGATGAGAGGCTGAGGGAATTAGACTTACCATCACTCGAAGCTAGAAGAGTGAGGGGGATATGATGACAGTCTTTAAATTCCTTCATGGTTATGATAGAGTGGATAGGGATCGATATTTTGATATGGCTGGCTCTAGAACTAGAGGTCATAGTTTGAAGCTTCGTAAGAAAACTTCTTTGCAGGATGTAAGGAAATACTTTTTCAGTGTAAGAGTAGTTGATAATTGGAATTCGCTATGCGAGGAGGTAATTAATGCTATTTCAATCCATAGTTTCAAGGACAGGTATGATAAGTATCACTAAGTATAAATTGGAACCGATCAGGAGACGGGAAGATACGAGCTTTGGGCTCTTTCCAGTAAATACAATTAGGTAATCACAATTAGGTAATCACACACATAAACACATACACACACACACACATACACATACACACACTTGAAACCTTCAACTTTTTGTCAGTGAGACAACATGGCTTCAGAGAAGGTAGATCAACAGTAACAAACTTATTAGAATTTTTATGAGATAAACATAATCTTACATGAAAGAAAGGCCTGGGCAGATTGCATATTCTTAGACTTCTAGAGAGCATTTGACACTGTCCCACACGGGAGACTTATTAAGAAGCTGCAAGCAATGGCAAGAATAGGTGGAAATGTCTTGGAACTGATAAAAACATACTTAGAAGAAGGGGAACAGAGGGTTAGAGTAAGACACTCAGTGCCTGAATGGAGAAGAGCCAGTAGTGGAGTTCCGCAGGGCTCAGTTTTAGGGCCACATTTGATCCTTGTATATGTAAATGACCTACCAGAGTCTGTAAATTCATTCATGAATAGATGATGCAGAGATTGTGAAAAAAGTAAGAAATGAGAACAATGGTATAGAACTTCAGGAAGATCAAAATAGTCTGCATGAGTGGTCAGAAAAGTGACTAATGAAATTCAGTAGTTCAAAATGTAAGGTAATGAGAATGGGTACTAGTGCAAGAAGGCCCAAGCTTGACTACTCGGTGGCTGGAGTACAACTTCAAGAGACAGAAAATGAGAGAGATCTAGGAGTAAACATACAGGCAGATTTGTCTCCAGAAATGCATATAGATGGCATAGTAAGGGCAGCATATGCTTTCTTAGCAAATGAAGGGTAGCCTTCAGGTACAGGCAAAAGGAAATGTTCAGAAATTTTGTAACCAATGTGAGGCCAAAGCTTGAATATGTAGCTCCCTTTTGGAATCCGCAAATGAAAAAGCACATAGTTTAGCTGGAAAATGTTCAAAGACATGCCCCGAATCTGGTGCCAAAAATACACAATCTCAGTTATGATGAGAGGCTGAGGGAAATAGACTTACCATCACTCGAAGCTAGGAGTGTGAGGGGGAATATGATGACGGTTTTTAAATTCCTTCATTGTTATGACAGAGTGGGTAGGGATCGATATCGTGATATGGCTGGCACTAGAACTAGAGACCATAGCTTAAAGCTTCGTAAGAAAACTTCTTTGTAGGATGTAAGGAAGTACTCTTTTAGTGCAAGAGTAGTTGATAATTGGAATTCGCTAAGTGAGGAGGTAGTTAATGCTAACTCAATCCGTAGGTTTAAGGACAAGTATGATAAGTACATAATGGAACCGACTAGGAGACGGAAAGTTACGAGCTTGGGGCTCTTTCCGGAAAGCACAATTAGGTAATTACAATTAGGTAATTGCAGGGTCCCCTTACTTCGTGGGTAACAAAGTTGAATTCTCGTCTCCAGTGTTTAGTTTGTGATTTATAAACGGGCCACTGGTTGTCTCTTACCTGTAACAGAGATAATTAATAGTTTTATTTACTATCCAACTTCGTCGCCTATGTCCTTTAGCTCCTTAGAGCTTTGATAAATAATTGAGACCAGGAAATTATATTACGGGTATATATAAGAGTAAATCCAGTTTTGACTTGGATTATATTTACTACGTCGTTTATACAAAATGGCTAGCAGTGAGAGAGAATTTGAAAATGGTGCAACAAAAGAACTATGAGTAATAATATAAAGAAATACTGCGTCCATTTATCAACTAAATATGGAATAGTCTTTTAATATGAATACAGAAATAAAAATGTATTTGCAATTATTACAAAATATGATGACCAGAGAGCATTTTTTTGTGCCGTAATACAAACATAAGTACCAACTAAGTGAAGTTTTAATAAACTTAGATGACTATTACGAAACTTTTTGACAACCATTTGAAACTTTATGGCCACCTAGGTATGAGACTCAGCATAAAAAGGGAGTGGTGACAATTTTGATAAAGCCCTCGGGTCCCCTTCACAAGTATTGGTTACTCATTACAGCGGCAATCTCCCTCTATTCTTGGCTGGTGACAACCTTCCACTACAAAGGGCTTCATAAGAATAAGATATTAAGTTAAAGGAGGTGTAATTAAAAAAACAACTGCATTATTTGTTTTATTTGGAGAAAGCATGGCAGGTTTATTATAGTGTAAATGCGTGACTCATATACAGCTACTTAGCTATACACTGTGTCATATGTACGTGACATTTTTGGCGAGATTTTAGAATGAGCTCCAAGAATTGCTCAGGAGGCTTGGTCTGGTGTCGAGAAGCTATCTCAATGAACTTTTCATATTTATATTTGTAAATGATGACGAGTGGGAGCTGAATCAGTTGCTGCTTGCATATGATACTGTGGTGGTGGCAGATTCAGAGGAGAAGCTGTGTCAGTTAGTGTTAGAATTTGGAATGGTGTGTGAAAGAAGGAAGTTGCGAGTGAATGTGGGAAAGAGTAAGGTTATGAGGTGTATAAGAAATGAGGATGGTGCTGGATTGAATGCTATGTTGAATGGAGAGACACTTGAGGAAGTTGATCACTTTAAGTATTTAGGCTCAGTTATAGCTGCAAATGGTGGAGTGGAAGCAGATGTGTGTCACAGAGTGAATGAAGGATGTAAAGTGTTGGGTGCATTGAAAGGAGTGATGAAGAATAGAGGGTTGGAAATGAATGTTAAGAAAGTTTTGTATGAGAAAGTGGTTGTGCCAACTGTGATGTATGGATCAGGGTTATGGGGTATGAAAGTGAGAAGCGGAAACTAAATGTGTTTGAGATGAAATGCCTGAGGAGTATGATTGGTATATTTCAGTTGGATAGGGTTAGGAATGAAGTGGTGAGAGCAAGAATGGGTGTGAGAAGAGATTTGCAGCCAGAGTAGATATGAATGTTCTGAGATAGTTTGGCCATGTGGAAAGGATGGATCATGAAAGACTGATGAAAAAGGTGATGAATGCGAAAGTTGATGGGAGAAATGCTAGAGGGAGGCCTAGGTTCGGGTGGATGGATGGAGTAAGGAGAGCCATGAATGATAGGAGGATGAATGTGCGGGAAGCAAATGAGCTTGCTAGGAATAGGAATGAGTGGCGAGCGATTGTGACACAGCTCTGATAGGCATTTGCTATTAACATGGGGCTGCATTTTACAGAGGTAACCCTGTGGTAGGGGCAGTAGGGGAGTTGGCAGTTATGAAGCGACACAGGTTGTGGAAGAGCTGGGAGGATGGGCTGTGGCACTCCAGCAGTGCCATCTGAATTGTCGCTAGCTCCCTCGTCATTGCCCATAGAGCAAAGTAATCCCCTTATTATTTTTTTTTATTTTATGTCGGCTACCCTCCAGTTGGGGGAGACAGCCAAGGTAGATAATAAAAAAAAATTTGTAGGCACTAATACTATTACCAAACCGTTAGCTACTATGCAGGTAAGAAATTTAGAAATAATGTGTTGCAATATAGGCATCATAATTCCAATGTCCTCAAATTTGTATACTCATTTTTAATGCCAATGTCATATGAGCAATTTATTGATTTTGTACCTCTGTATGTTTCAAACTGCAACGTACCTGCAAAAAACTACACACATGCATAATTTTTCTGCTTCTCATGGTAATGATTTTTTATTGATATCGAGCTTTTTTTACTTTCTAGGACTGAGAATAGTCTACATCTTGTCCAGGCCTCATTGGTACTTATTACACAGTTAAAGTGCAGATTCTAACTTCATTTTGAAAACAGACACTTGCATTATGAATTCGAAGATTGTGTCTGATTATTTATTTCAGACTAACACAAAAGTGCAACAGCTGTATTTTCGCCGCCAAAGTCTATATTGATGATTTTCTCAAGTATAATATCAATTTCTAATTCAATTAAAATAGGAAAAAAAAACTCTCCACTCCCAGGGAGGCTTTCAGCATATTATCATGCAAATACATCCAATAAATGGTAATTTCGTTAATGATATCGGTAAAGGGAATCCTTTACATATCAGCACTAAAGGGTGAGGAATAGTGCTCTTTATGATTGTGACATTGGGACTGGCAAGGATTGCCCTCATCAGGCCCGGGTATGAAGAAAACATTAATACAAAGAAAAGCAGATGCTTAAGGACAAGGCAGAAATAGAGGAATGATACACAATAGGGAAAGGACAGTCTAAAACAATAGTAGAAGTACTGAGGATCTAGAGATATGGCAGAATTAGGCTCTGAGCAAACGATAGTCCTCTTTTTGAAGGAAGACAGGTCATAAGAATTAGGAGAGACTGAATTAGGGAGAGAGTTCCAGAATATGTAAGTGGATGGGAAGAAGCAGTCGCTGAGCCTATCAATCTGCAAGCTACAAATCCCCATTCAATACCTGTGGAACGAGGCCGCTTGGCGAGTGTTACGTGGCCTTGGCAATGGGGGAGAAATGCAACTAACCAACTCATAAGATGCAGCAATAAAAGTAATTGCGATACAAAAGAGAAAAGAATATCTTACTACAAAGAGAAAAATAATCCAGATTATATGCAAGAGAATGGTCATTGATGAGTCTGACTGCCTTAGATTCAATCCTATAAAGGAGAAAAGTATAAAGTATAAAAAGAAGCACCCTAGATGCGTGAGTAGTATTCTAAGCAGGAATGGATAGGACCTTTATAGATTTAAGGTACTGTAACTGAAAAGAGGAAGAGTAATGACGAAAACGAAACAAAAACCCCAATTTTGGGATGCAGATTTATGAACTAGGATTATGTGATTCCTACAAGACAAGTTAAAGGCTATCGGGATTCCTAAAATGTTAATAGGATTAAAAGGGTAAATTTAGTTAGTTTCAAAGACAATAGGGCTATCAGAAGGAGAAGATAAAACGATAACCAGAAACTGTGCCTAGGAGGTATTAAATTTAACTACATTTTGGGTTATCCACTCAGATACCCATTGGAAATTGGAGCTGAGAGTAGAAAACAAAAGTTATATGAGATTGATTTCGAGTAGATGAAGGTTGTGAAGAGAAGGCAGAGGAAAAATGAAGAGTAAAATTGTCGGCAAAGGCGTGGAGATGAAACAAATATGGAGACTGTAGAAGATCGTTGATGAAAGAAAGGAAGAGAGTAAACGAAAGAAAAGAATCCTGTGGATTACCACTGGTAACAGGGAATGGGCTAGATGTGGCGCTGTCAACAACCACGGATATAAAATGATCAGAAAGAAGGAAATCAGAGAACAGAGAGAAGGGGTAAAGCTATAAGTAGGGAGCTTGGCCAAGAGAGCCTAGTGCCACACTCTGTCAAAAGCCTTAGAGACATCAAGGGTAACAACAAAGGGTTCCCCACAGTTCCTCAGAAAAGATGACCGTACATAAGCAAGAAAGGATAGAAGGTCACCAGTGGATCTTGCATTGTGAAAGACATACTATTAATAGGAGATAAGCAATTTAAATTCAAGATAAATCAAGAAGTGAGAATTGAGCAATGTTCTGAATACTTTAGCAATAGCAGAGGTTAGGGCAATAGGTCGATAGCTTGAAGGCTTAGAGTGGTCAGTCTCCTTATGAACAGGTTGAACTAAAGCATGCTTCCAAGATGAAGGACAGATACTGGTTGAGAGAATGAGATGCAAAAGACAGCAAAACACGGTAGTCTGCATACCCCTTAAGGAACCTTTCAGGGATACCATCGGGGCCAGATGTCTTGTACTTCTATATATAAATATATAGCAAGGGGACTGGGAATCTCCTCTGCATTTTCTTTCCGTAAAGAGCTAAAGTATTCATGCTTTGACTCAGCCACCCCCTTATAAGGGAGAATATACATATATATATATATATATATATATATATATATATATATATATATATATATATATATATATATATATATATATATATATATATATTGTTACCGCCACCCATGGCGGTAGAGAGAGAGAGAGAGAGAGAGAGCAGCAACACACATGTATGTGTGTATATGCAGAGAGAGAGAGGAGAGAGAGAGAGAGAGAGAGAGAGAGAGAGAGAGAGAGAGAGAGGTGCCACGGAGTGTCAGGAAAGACACTACAGGCCCTTGTTCTTGCTTAGTAAGTATAATCCATATACTGCCATACACCATGAGAGGATAAGCAGACAGAAACTGAGTGGATCCGAGAGCAGACGTATTATTCAGCGGATTCATTCTATGCCTCAATTACGTAAGTTATGAGAAGCTAACTGCATTAACCTGTAATAATTAACATGTAGCATAAAATGATAAATAGAGAGTAAGGATGATGACATTAACTAAACACACTTGTGTAATGTAGAATCGTATATTGTATTCAATGATTAATAGTTGTTGTTTTATGGCTTCTAGGCAAACCGTACCTATAAAGACGAGTCTGTGATATGACCCTTTCCTTTATCACCTACTAATAAACTTGACTGCCTTAAAGGCGTCAATAGTTTGCGTAAAGCGTAGAGGGAGATGATGAAGACCAGATGCTGAGGAGACTACTGCTATGCTACGTCACAGTGGAGAGACTACGGCGATGAAGAAATCAGCTTAAATGTGTCAGAGTGGTGAGCGACCATGAACGAAATATACTGGGGACGAGCATATGAGAGAACTTCAAAGTGAGGATCGAGAATAGATGCAAAAGTCTATGGAGTGAAACATGAAATTTCAACCCCCCCAAAATAAAATTCACATAATACATTTCAGCGGCAAATAGAGAGACGAGTCTCAGCCCAGGTAAGGCATAATTTAAGAATTGTGATAGACAGAGGATCACCTGAGAGCTGGTGTATGGAGGAACAGACGAATACGGCATTGTAAAGAGTGTGCAGGCTGCAACAAAGGTGAATAATAAAGGTTGAAACATAGTGATGACTGATTGAACTTTGTTGTGAGTTGTGTTGAAAGTCTCAGCAGGCCTAAAAATTAATTATTGCAAAGGGGGGAGTGCTTCCACCTAGAGGGAGAGTGAAGGACAGATTGAAGAGCATTAAAGGTATAAGCAACAGCTCATGAAGCCAAGTAATTAGCCAGATTTGAGTAATGTTAAAGGTATAATCAATGGCTCATGAAGCCAAGTAATTAGCCGGATTTGAGTAATGTACAATAGCAGTAAGGAAACTGTCAGGTTATTACATAATTGGTATATTGTAAAGGTTGATGCAGTTAGGAGATATTTATCTTAACAGTAGAATTGAGACAAATTAGAAGGGCTCATATTCATGTACTTGCAAAGTCTGTTCTAAATGCTATCGGTTACTAGATGCATGACGTGTTGGCTACAGTAATATGAATGGAGGAGGTTTTCCCTCTGCAACATGGGAGCGGAGTTCAGGTGTCCCTCCGCAGTGCTACAGTGGTAAGTAAGCTACAGTGGTTTGAATGGAAGAGGTTTTCCCTCCGCAACGTGGGAGCGTAGTTCAGGTGTCCCTCCATAGTGCTACAGTGGTAAGTAAGATACAGTGGTTTGAACAGAGGAGGTTGTCCATCTGCAATGTGGGAGAGGAGTTAAGGTGTCCCTCTGCAGTGCTACAGTGGTAAGTAATCTACAGTGGTAGAAACGGAGGAGGTTTTCCCTCCGTAACGTGGGAGTGGAGTTCTGGTGTTCCTCCGCAGTGCTACAGTAGTGTGAACAGAGGAGGTTTTCCCTCCGCAACGTGGGAGCGGAGTTCAGGTGTCCCTCCGCAGTACTACAGTGGTAAGTAAGCTACAATGGTAGAAACGGAGGAGGTTTTCCCTCCACAATGTGGGAAGTGGAGTTGTGGAATGCCTCCGCGCTGCTACAGTGGTGTGAACGGAGAAGGTTTTCCCTCCGCAACGTGGGAGCGGAGTTCTGGTGTTCCTCTGCAGTGCTACAGTAGTGTGAATGGAGGAGGTTTTCCCTCCGCAATGTGGGAGCGGAGTTCAGGTGTCCCTCTGCAGTGCTACAGTGGTAAGTAAGCTACAGTGGTTTGAACGGAGGAGGCTTTCCCTCTGCAATGTGGGAGCGGAGTTCAGGTGTTCCTCCGCAGTGCTACAGTGGTAAGTAAGCTACAGTGGTAGAAACGGAGGAGGTTTTCCCTCCGTAACGTGGGAGTGGAGTTCTGGTGTTCCTCCGCAGTGCTACAGTAGTGTGAACAGAGGAGGTTTTCCCTCCGCAACGTGGGAGCGGAGTTCAGGTGTCCCTCCGCAGTGCTACAGTGGTAAGTAAGCTACAATGGTAGAAACGGAGGAGGTTTTCCCTCCACAATGTGGGAAGTGGAGTTGTGGAATCCCTCCACGCTGCTACAGTGGTGTGAACGGAGGAGGTTTTCCCTCTGCAACGTAGGAGCGGAGTTCTGGTGTCCCTCTGCAGTGCTATAGTAGTGTGAACGGAGGAGGTTTTCCCTCCGCAACGTGGGAGCGGAGTTCAGGTGTCCCTCCGCAGTGTTACAGTGGTAAGTAAGCTACAGTGGTATGAACTGAGGAGGTTGTCCCTCCGCGACATGAGATCAGAGTTAAGGTGTTCCTCCGCAATGCTACAGTGGTAAGTTTGCTACAGTGGTAAGAACAGAGGAGGTTTTCGCTCATCAACGTGGGAACCAGAGTTGAGATATCCCTACGGAATGCTACAGTGGTAAGTTAGCTACAGTGGTAAGTACGGAGGAGGTTTTCCCTCCACAAAGTGGGAAGTGGAGTTGAGGTATCTCTCCGCAGTGCTACAGTGGTATGAACATAGGAGGTTTTCCTTCTGTAATGTGGGAAGCGGGGTGGAGGTATCCCTCTGGAATGCTACAGTGGTAAGTTAGCTACAGTCCATACGCCATACTGCAGTGGTAAGTTAGCTACAGTGGTATGAATGGAGGAGGTTTTCCCTCCGCAACGTGGGAATCGGAGTCGAGGTATCCCAATGCATTGCTACAGTGGTGAGAACGTAGGAGGTTTTTCCATCCGCAATATAGGAAGCGAAGTTGAGTTATCCCTCCGCAGTGCAGGACCTGTTGACTAACCAAAGCGGAGTTGAAATTACTATTCCGTAATGGTAAAAACAGAGTTAAGGTTATCCATCCACAGCGTCAGCTTAGTCCGACTGTGGAAAGAGGCAGATCGCTTACCCGAATAAGAAATGGAGGCAAACGATAAGAATAGGAAATTAAATTTAGAAAAGGGATGCCCTAGGATGTGGATGACAACTGAAGGTGAGAAGCAAGATGCCAAAATAATTACAAGAACAGATATAGAGACACACTTGAATGAACGGCATGGAGAACGGTCAGGCAAGGAACAGGAGCCGATGAAGAAGCAACCGACAGCAGCAGAGGCAGCCCTGACGACCAGTGGCTTGGAGTCTGTCAAGGAATCCATCAGAGGCATAGTTGAACAATTAATGCAGGAGCAGAGGAACAACTATGATTGGCTGCGAAGGAAGGAGCAGGTGCATGGAATAGAAGTAGTGGAAGAAGGCTCCAGGGAGACAAGGAGCGACACGGGCATGAGCAAGAAGAGAAAGGTAGACGACGAAGGGAACCATGAGGACAAGGATCAAAGGGGCAAGGAAGAGCGAGAGAAGGAGAAGCAACGAACGGATGCAGGAGCCGGAAGAATTGCAGTCCTGGGACACTCGTGGCTGGTGGAACCCACAGGAGCCGTCCAAACGCGAGTAGGACCAGTGATGGTCAGCCAAGGGAATGCCCTTTGATTCGATGGCCAGACAGAAAGGAGCTATAGGGACTTCATACTCTCTTTCGAGAGTATAAAGGGCGAAACGCCATGGGGCCTGAGGAGAAAATGATGTTACTGATAGATGCATGCGAGGGCGAGAGAGTTAAGTATCACTTAAGAAGATTCCTCAAGGTTTACCCAAATGCAGAAGCGGCATGTCAAGAAGCGTTAAGATACCTAGAGGGCTCGTTTGGGTATGACGAACCACCCACCGAGGTATTGTGGGCACGAATGAGGGAAGGAAGGCGAATCCATGATGAGGACATCCGAGGTCTCGACAGACTACAGATACAGCTGATGGAAGTATGTGAAGGACTGATACGGGAGGCAAAGAATGATCGCGACACTGAAATCAGAGTGATCAAGGATGCCAGAGGTCGACTGCCCGTGGACATGTCATGCAAGTTTGGAGTGATGTCCCAAATGAAGGAGAATAATACAGGAAGCCCCTGTGGAGCACCGGATCTCATAAGGTACATCGCAGAGCAGATGGGCAGTATCCAAACACGGGATACACGAGCAAGAATTGACACAGGTCATTAGTCTCCAAGGGAAGCCAGAGGCAATCGAGATGGACCAGAGCATGGGAAGGCAAAGGAAAGGGAAACAGGGTCTGAACTATGCCAGTTGTGTCATGATAGACATTCGCTCAAGGTTTGCCAGAGCTTCGCAAGGCTAAGGAGTAAGGAGCGTCTGAGGATGGCTGCAAAGTTTAGGGTATGCTTCGGGTGCCTAAAGAAGGGACACAGAGTTGCCACGTGCCGAGAAAGGGAGCCTTGTGAGGTATGCGAGAGTGATTCGCATCCAACGATCCTGCACATTGATTATGACAGTAGGTTGACAGGGAGGACTCATGAACGAGGCAACCGAAGGGACCAGCAATCATCAAACTGAGAAGGAGACGTATGGTTCGAGAGAGACTGAAAAGGCCATGAGCAAGAGAGACGACAAAAGTCAGAACAAAGAAGTGACACGCGGGCAGAAGAGAAGCTCAGAGCCACTAACTATGCCGGACGGTCCGGGGAATGACATCAGGAGAAGGGGAAAGTTACCTTGCCCATAGTGGAGGTATATGTTAGGACAGGAAACACGAACATCACACAGAGGGGGTGGGTCAAAACCCTAGCCCTTCTGGACTGCGGGAGTGATCGTACATTCTGCTCACGCAGCCTGGTAGACAAGACCAGAACCCCTGGAGTACCGATACAGGTAGAAGTTAACACCATCAACCAGGCACGGCAGTGGGACATGAGAATGGTGGACCTGTGGGTAATAGCGGCAAAGGCTAGACGCCCCAAGGAGCTGAGGCTCTACGAAGTCATAGTGGTCGCCTGCCTGCCAAGGGGCATAACTGATTGCATTGCCAGAAGGGGGGAAATCTGCCAATGGAAGCACCAGGCCTCCTTAGGGAAATCATATGTGAGCAAAGGGGAGAACGCCGAGGTGGAAATTCTCATAGGACTTGACCATCCACGGGCCCTACGCCCGCTAGAGGTCAGGTGGGGGTGTGACGGGGAACCCTTTGCATTGAGGACAGCTCTAGGCTGGACGGTACAGGGCGCTTTGCTGCCCAGGGACACAACAGAAACAGCGACGAGTCTCACTGCCATAGCCGAGCTGCCAAGATCAACAAGTGGCAATAAGTCTTTGGAGCAACGAGTACAAAGGTTCTGGGAGCTGAACAAGCCCACAGCAAAGGAGGCTCAGGAGGGAGAGGGACTGTCGCCATTGGACCAGTATGACTTGAACCTGTGGGACAGTCGTGTAATCAGGAGCGGAGAACACTACGTACTACCGATCCCATTTAAGCAGTCATCGTTGCCTCAGGTCAACAATTGGAAATCGGCTTGTCACAGATTGGATCTATTAAAGAACAGGCTCAAGAAGGACAGGGTGTTGGGAAACGCCTACAAGGCGGAAATTCAAAAACTCCTGACAGGGGGGTATGCGGAACGAGTGCCGGATCGAGACCTCCAACTCGGTGGGCAGCGGATCTGGTATCTACCTCATCATCCGGTACTGAACCCCAGAAAACCAGGGAAGGTGCACATTGTTTTTGACAGCGCTGAGACTCATCAAGGCGCGTCTTTGAGCACACAAGTAGTAAAAGGGCCAAACTTAAACAATAAGCTCATCGGGGCTTTTCTTCGGTTTCGTCAGGGCAGAGTGGCAGTGACGGCAGATATAGAGGCCATGTTCTATCGGGTGAAAGTGGCAGAGACTGACAGGGATGCCTTACGATTCTTATGGAGGAAGGACGATCGAAAACAAACTCCCATCGAAGTGTTCCGGATGACAGTACACGTGTTTGGGGGGGGTGGAGTCCGGCCTGTGCGGCTTATGCCCTACGGCAAACGTTTAGCAAGTACGGAAGGTCTTATGATGAGGTGGTGAGGAAAACCGCCAAGAATTTCTATGTCGATGACCTTTTGCATTCCGTGGACAGACGCGGACCAGGCAGCGGCCCTAGCCACGCAGTTGAGGAACCTCATGAGTAAAGGAGGATTTCACCTTACGAAATGGTCGAGCAACTTACCAGACGTGCTGAAAGGGATACAGAATAAAGAGCTCCGTGAGTGCGGGACGAGGGCTGAAATACCATCAGCTGCTCAACCGGAAGGAAGAGCACTGGGAGTGATATGGGACCAAGCAGAGGACAAGATTGCAGTACAAGTGGAGCTCAAAGATTGTGCATTCACTAGATGAGGCCTATTGGCAACTTTCAGGGCTGTCTATGACCCTCTTGGAATACTGGCGCCATTTGTAGTCCATGACAAGATCATCTTCCAGGAAGAGTGCCGGATTGGTAAGGGATGGGACAAACCTATCAGCCAGCAAGGTCAGCGGGATTGGAAGGAATGGATGAAAGAGTTATGACAGTTGAAAGGGTTTGCGATACCTAGACACTATTGCAATGGGGCTACGGGAGAACTTTAGCGAGTGGAATTACACACCTTCGCTGATGCATCCCAGTCTGCGTATGGCACCGCCAGCTACCTGCGATTCATTGACACCGAAGACAGGGTAAGCGTGTCCTTCGTTCTCGGTAAGACATATTTAGCCCCTTTGAAGGGAATGAGTATACATTGGTTGGAGCTGTTTGCCGCCAAGCTAGCCACCGAAGTAACTGCCATCATCGCCAATGAGCAGGAGGTCAAGCTTGATGACATCGTGTATTGGACGGACAGTATGCTCGTGCTGCAGTACATCAGCAATCCTAGCAGGTGGTTCAAGACCTACGTTGCTAACAGGGTGGCAGCAATACAGCGTCTGGCACTGATCCGACAATGGCGACATGTGCCCTCAGCACATAACCCAGCAGACGACGTATCGCAGGGCCTTTCGAGCCATGCCATGATGGTGAGGAGCAGGTGGACCAGTGGGCCGGACTTCCTAGGCTACCCAAGGAAGCATTGGCCTCCGGAAAACACTACACCGACAGGAGACACTGAGGACATGGAGCTGCGACCGCCCTTATCACTGACAGCGTTGGTAACTGAGACTCCACCATCAGCTTCTCAACGCCTCTGGAACCAGTTCTCTAGCTGGGATACATTACTGAGATCGGTGGCCAGGCTATGGAGGTTCATCGGGTGGCGCTTTCCCAAGCTGGCCTCTCTGGTGAACAATCATAGCTACATCTCCGTGGACGAGTTACGCATGGCTGAACATAGGGTTATTAAGTCCGTGCAAAAGGAGAGTTATGGGGAAGCAGTCAAGGCTCTCCAAAGTAGCAAGCCACTCACCAAGAGCTGTGGGATATTCTTCTTGGAGCCACACCTAGATTAGAAAGGTTTAGTATGAGTGGGTGGTCGCCTACGTAAAGCTGTGGTGACACAGGACATACGTAACCCAATTCTCCTCCCTAAGGACCATCCAGTTACTACCCTCGTTATCAGACGCATCCACAAGGTAAATGCAGGACACATGGGGAAGGAGCACACGATCGCCTCACTGAGAGAAAAGTACTAGGTCCCACAGTTGCGGCGACTGGTAGATAGATTGCTGAGACAGTGCATCTTGTGCAGAAGGCAAAATGGGCAGCCGCGACCACAGAGACAGGCAGATCTTCCAATTGATAGAGTGGCATATGGGTGACCCCCCTTCAAGGCTACAGGACTTGACTGCTTTGGCCACTCCATGGTTACCATGGGACGTCGACGCGATAAGAGATGGGGCTGCCTCTTTACGTGCCTTAGCACCAGGGCAGTCCACCTGGAGAAACTTACCAGGCTTGATGCTGCAGACCTACTCTTGGCTGTCTCTCGGTTCACGTGCAGGAGGGGCGTCACGCCACGGCTGTTGCGATCGAATATTGGCACCAACATGGTACGGGCATGCAAGGATCTCAAAGAGGCTTCGAAGTCCTGGGAGGCCACCCGAGTGTTACAAACAAGGCTGGCCGAGCGGGAAATACGTTTGATTTTCAACGCCCCCGGAGCTCCACACGCAGGAGGTGTATGGGAGTGACAAATTCGCACTGTAAAGAAAACACTCTATACTCAGATTGGAAATCAGGTGTTGGATGACGTCGCCTGCAAGCCTTATTCTTTGAGGTGGAGCGGATCGTCAATAATCTACCTTTAACTATGGCTTCACAGGAGCCAGGGGATGAGACGGTGCTTACGCCTGCTCACGCTCTATACAACAGGGGGGATCCCGGCCCTTTCCCGGGAGTATGGACTACTGAAGATTGCATCCGACACCGATGGCGGCACGCACAGCTGCTGGCTGATCAGTTCTGGAAGAGGTGGTTGAGAGAATATCTCCCGAGTTTGCGGAGCAGACAAAGGAACGTCTGGGGGAGTCCAAATTTATCCGTTGGTGATGTGGTTCACATCATGGATATGCCCACCCCTAGGAATCAGTGGCCACTAGCCAGGGTCATGAAAGTCTTCCATAGTGACGATGGGATTGTTCGTCGGGTACGGGTCAGGACGCAGAAGGGGACACTGATGCGAGCGCCGATTCATCTCTGCTTACTGGAGGGAGTGCACATTCCAGAGACGTAATATGCCCACGTGGGGCTTGGTTTTGACAGCCGCTACTGCTCGACGGGGGGAGTGTTACTGCCACCCATGGCAGTAGAGAGAGAGAGAGAGAGAGAGAGAGAGAGCAGCAACACACATGTATGTGTGTATATGCAGAGAGAGAGAGAGAGAGAGAGAGAGAGAGAGAGAGAGAGAGAGAGAGAGAGAGAGAGAGAGAGAGAGAGGGGCGCCACGGAGTGTCAGGAAAGACACTACAGACCCTTGTTCTTGATTAGTAAGTATAATCCATATACTGCCATACACCATGAGAGGATAGGCAGACAGAAACTGAATGGATCCGAGAGCAGATGCATTATTCAGCAGATTCATTCTGGACCTCAGTTACGTAAGTTATGAGAAGCTAACTGCATTAACCTGTAATAATTAACATGTAGCATAAAATGATAAATAGAGAGTAAGGATGATGACATTAACTAAATACACTTGTGTAATGTAGAATCGTATATTGTATTCAATGATTAATAGTTGTTTTATGGCTTCTAGGCAAACCGTACCTATAAAGACGAGTCTGTGATATGGCCCTTTCCTTTATCACCTAATAATAAACTTGACTGCCTTAAAGGCGTCAATATATATATATATATATATATATATATATATATATATATATATATATATATATATATATATATATATATATATATTATTATTATATATGGGCTCTGTGTGAAGAAAGAATAAGGGAAGGCATAGGGTTAGAGAGGGAGGGTAAAGTACGAGGAACAGGTTGTGTGTTTGAATCACTTATTGGAGAATTGGCAGAAAAATGAAAGCCAAAGAGAGTGGCTTTGTCAGAGGTAGAGCAAACTACAGAGCCATCAGGATGAATGATAAGGGGAAAGCTTGAGTTACAGAAGTTTTTGGAAAGATTTTAGGCTAAGGACCAGATATATTTTTTAGTAGGAAAGGAGTTAAGGTCATCAACTTTCCTTCTTAAAAAGAAAGCTTTAGACCTTCGAATATGAGCAGTGCAGTGATTCCACTCTGTAATAAAATCAGAGCAAGTTAAATCAGAAGGAGAGACTTGGTACAACCGCTATACCCGATCCCTGGCCTGAATAGCCATGGA
>JAXCGZ010000232.1:5000-17500 GCA_037179515.1 Halocaridina rubra
TACTATTCATGTAAAAACTTTTGACTGCATTTAACAAACATTCACTTATTCCATATAGTCGCAACACACTCCACAATGCCTCTCTATCAACCCTAGAATAAACCTTCTCTAAGTGAGTGCATTCAACAAACTTTCACTTATTCCATACAGTCGCAACACACTCCACAATGCCTCTCTATCACCCCTGGAATACACCTTCTCTAAGTCTATAATAGCCCAAGAAGCGTCCCTACCTTTCTCTAAGAATTTTTCACAATCCTGTCTTACCACAAGCAATTGATCCACATATCCTCTTCCTCTTTTGGACCTACATTGTTCTTGCACTCAAGCTCTCTGTACCTTTCCTAATTCTCTCTATTACCACTCTTCCGTGTACCTTACCAACTGCATTCAAGAAACTAATTCTTCTAAAATTATTAGTCATACTTATCTCCTTTTCCTTTATAAAGTGGAACTACACTTGCACTCCTCCAATCAACACGGACCCTCTCTTACCTAAAACATGCATTCAACAGTCTAACCATCCCTTCTACTAGTCCCTCCCTACCTTTAGACAAGCATTGAACATGAGTTCCATCTATCCTTGGTGCTTTACCTGCCTTCATTTCGCTCAATGCCAAATGTACCTCCTCTTTTATTGCTCTATTGTTCTCATCATCTGACATTGGCATTCTCCATTTATTTCCTACAGCCACAATTGCTGCCTCTCTATCATCTTCCTCATTTAGTAGTTCCTTGAAATACTCAGCCCATCTCTCTCTCACCTTTATTTCGTCTACTATCAGTTGCCCATCTGCTCCTATTGCCCTCTCTTTCCCACAGTCATACTTTTTCGCACTGTTTTCACTTTCTTCCAAAACATCTATTTATTCTTTTAAAATTCTCAGACAAGTATCTACCCCACCTTACAGCCGGTTCTCTCATTGCCTTTCTGACCATGTGCTTTGCTAACCTCTTCTTTGCACTATGCCTTTCACATGCCTCTACATAACCTATATGCAACCATATCTTAAATTCATGATGCTTGTCAGCCATAACTGCCCACATTCCACCGTTCACTGCCTCATGCACACTGTCTCTGCACACTTCATAACATCCACCTTGAAGTAGCTCCCTCTTCCACTTTCTCTTTTACTACATTCCACACATTCCTCAGACTAGCCTTGTACTCACAGTGCTTCTCTTTCTTATTCAGTTCACTCACTTTTAGGACCTCTTCCTCTCTCACATTTCCTCTTTTTCCACTATTCTCCTAATCTCACTCTACTTTCCACTAAATAATGATCAGCTATTCCGCCACTAGTTCGTCTTAGTACATTCACATCTAATAATCTTCCAATCACCTTCATGTCCACCACAACATAATCCATTAATACTCTGTCAACTACTCATCCATTATCTACTCTGATACATGTATATTTGTGCACATCCTTCTTTTTAAATGTCAGTATTTACAATCACCATCGCTCTCTCAATACACATTCTATCGTTTTCTCTCCTATCTCCGTCCCGCCAGGTGCTCCATACTTCCCAATTACACCATCTACTGGATCATGACCTAATCTAGCACTCACATCTCTCATCAACACCACATTCACATTCATTCGCAAGTCTTCCACACACTCGTTCAGTTTCATCCAAATTTCTTCTTCTTCTTCACTTCTTTCACTGCCAGGGCCATATTAACTCACAAATTCCCAAACCTCTTATTCAACATGACACTTCTTTCCATTCCACCACGCATTTATCTCTTCACTTGCCAACAGAGACACTCCCTCTCTTCCTTGCCCTCTCTCAACTCCAGACACTCTAGCTACCACACTCGCAAATGTCTTCTCACCATTCCCTTTCATTTTAGTTTCGCTCTGTGCAAGCACATCCATCTTTCTTACCACAATACTCCATATCTTCTCCCTCTTCCTTTCACTTGCACTACAATCACATACGTTCAGACCCAATTATTAGGGTTCTGGCTAATACTCTCCTGCCAGAATACCCACATGTTTCATGTCTATTAGTAGGATGAAAATACATAGGAAGGGATTTCCAGCCCCCCGCTCCGCCCCATTTAGTAGACTTTCATGACATGCAGGGGAACACGGAGGTGGTCTTGTTTCCCCCCACCCCAGAGGAAAATGTGTCCCCAGATGCAAGGTTGTGGCATGGCACAACCCAACACCCAGGAATACTGATTATATGGTAAACCACCCTGGCGTAATGTAAATAGAAATGACAAGAAACGAAGTCAAAATCGCATCTATCTACAAGGATTTCCCCAATGATCTTGTCATTGATGTCACTACTACTACTACTACTACTACTACTACAACAAATAATAATAATAATAATAATAATAATAATAATAATAATAATAATAATAATAATAATAATAATAATAATAATAAAAATAATAATAATAATTGTAAAGATTATGGTGATGACACTACAAATAGCAATAATAATAATAATTATAATAATAATAATAATAATAATAATAATAATAATAATAATAATAATGATAATAATAATAATAATAATAATAATAATAATAATAATGATAACAAAAATAACAGTGATAATAGTAATAAAGAAAAACAATAAATAAAATACTCTCAAGTTCCTTCGTGATCACTAAAATGTTGTCTCATAATATTGCGTTTAAAACTCCTTGTCATGCGACAATTACACAGGAGTTACGATTATTTTTACAAGCAGGAGTTGTCACCCACTGAATATATGATGTCTTCACTTCCTATTAACAGCGCTCACTCCAGGGAACAGGATTCTAATGGCAAGTGGTGCATGTATAATCTTGGAGAAGCATACTCGTTTCAAGCAGGGGCTTAGACGTGTTTGATGCTTAGTCTACTTCCGGCTTTTTTGCAGTATGTACCCCGTGACTTAGCATGTATCCTTGTACAATCTGGATATATTATCCTCCTCGGGAAGCTTGTGGACTTAATGCCATTGTGATCCAAGGCTTAGGAAGTGCTTGGTATTGAAGACGCTTCCTGCTTCCATGCATTGTAAATTGTCTCATGTATCCTTTGACCTAACGAGTGCAGTTACAGTAGTGTGTGGCTGTTTTGGATATAAGTGTCATGAGTCATGAGTTTTGCGAAGGATTTGTTCTGAGCATAATATGGCCAGTGGAAGTTTTTCATCACTTTGTTTTCATCATCATTTCGTCACTTTTTTTTTTTTTTTTGTAACCTGAGCAACTTCAATCGCATTTTTACCCCTGTCGAAGCTGAATTTGTGAATGAATTATTTTACCATTATCCACTCCCAATAAATGAGGAGGTTTATGGATATGGTTAGGGAGGACATGAGAGTATGTGTTGTTTGACGGAGGATGACTCGTGGTGTAGGGTAATAATAGAGACGATTGATATGCTTTGGCGATCCCTAATGGCAGAACCTGAATGGAGAAGATATAATTATGTACTTCTTGCGCTTTTTAGCCTTATATGGATTGGATTGTATATATGAGGGGTTTTATGCTTTATATACTTTTCTTTTCCAGGGAATATGTTCATGATACATACATGCATACATACATACATACATACATACATACATACATACATACATACATACATACATACATACATACATACATACATACATTTATGTAACCTATGTGAGGCCAAAACTCGAATATGCAGCCCCCTTTTGGAATCCGCACTTGAAAAAGCACATAGCTAAGCTTGAAAAAGTTCAAAGACATGCCACGAAAGTGGTGCCAGAAATACGCAATCTCAGTTATGATGAGAGGCTGAGGGAATTAGACTTACCATCACTCGAAGCTAGAAGAGTGAGGGGGGATATGGTGACAGTCTTTGAATTCCTTCATGGTTATGATAGAGTGGATAGGGATCGATATTTTGATATGGCTGGCTCTAGAACTAGAGGTCATAGTTTGAAGCTTCGTAAGAAAACTTCTTTACAGGATGTAAGGAAATACTTTTTCAGTGTAAGAGTAGTTGATAATTGGAATTCGCTAAGCGAGGAGGTAGTTAATGCTATCTCAATCCATAGTTTTAAGGACAGGTATGATAAGTATGACTAAGTATAAAATGGAACCGATGAGGAGACGGGAAGATACGAGCTTTGAGCTCTTTCCCGTAAACACAATTAGGTAATCAATTAGGTAATCACATACATACATACATACATACATACATACATACTTTCACTGGTATGTATTGGTAGAAGTACACTTTTATATGACTTCGAGGCTGTTACCAAGAGCACTCCTCTCTCCCTTTAACTTGGAACAGACTATCACATATATTAATTTTACAATACACAAAAAACAGACAGACATACATGCATGTATGTATATATGTGTATGCTCTGTCTAAATCTATCTTGATTAATCCGAGAGAATATATTGCTCTTCCATACATGTAATTTATATACAGTGAGATTTATCCGTAATTTTTCCAATATTGATATAGGGTCGCTGTTTTTCACCGGCGTTTTGGAGACTTCTCTTTGGATTTTGGCAAATACTTTACTGCAGGATGTATTCCCTGACACAACCCTCTCCGATGATATGGGCATGGTACCGGCACTTTAGTAAGCTGACTTGCTCCCCCAGTTGCTAGAGAAATATTGTATACAGTGATACTGAAATTTAGCGTCAGAGGACGTCTCCCAGCTGCTTCCCAAAGCAGATTATATTGTTTGCATCACAAAGCACGTGACGTGTGACCCGTACAAGGTTCGTATGCATAATGCAGTGCATGAAGCGTCTTCCTAGAATTATAAGAGAGAAGGAAAGAGTCTGAAGAGATGCTCAGAATGATGAACCATTTTTCTTAGGGGAAGATATTAAATAGTTTGTTGTGAAAGTGACTTTCTTTAATCTGTTTATTCAGTATCCATTCTCTCTCTCACCACACTCACACACACACACACACACACACACACACACACACACACACACACACAAGCACGCACGCACGCACGCACGCACGCACACACACACACACACGCACACACACAGATATATATATATATATATATATATATATATATATATATATATATATATATATATATATATATATATATATATATATATATATATAGAGAGAGAGAGCGAGAGAGAGAGAGAGAGAGAGAGAGAGAGAGAGAGAGAGAGAGAGAGAGAGAGAGTAGTTATATATATATTTATATATATATATATATATATATATATATATATATATATATATATATATATATATATATATATATATATATATATATATAGAGAGAGAGAGAGAGAGAGAGAGAGAGAGAGAGAGAGAGAGAGAGAGATCCAGTGACTGTGAGGATTCTATTCCATCATTAATCCCGCACACCGAATGGTGTACTCAATATACTGCTAAGTTGAAAGGGACTATCGTGCACGGAATGCACTTTCCTTTCTTCTTATTACAAGTGGCTTTGGCGTAAATAATAACCGTACGACCTATCTCCTGATCATGTATACACCCTCATTTTGGGGATTAATAGTGATACATAAGCCAGAAAACAACAACCTTGCCACAAGCTAAGGTCCATATTCCCAAGGATGTTTTACTTGAACCTCCTGGATGGGGAACATGGTGGCAGTATCTATAAGAACAGAGCCGTAGAAACTACAGCAAGGAGATGCCCTTGACCTGCAATATACAGGCGTAGCAATCTTGGAAAAGTACCCATTAGCCATCAGTAATAACTGACGATTAGAAAATAATTTATTTGTCACACTTAATCTTGTAGGATATTGTCACATAATTTTCAGAAGAGCCTTAGTAATTACATGAGTAACGTGCCCATGATTTGCAATATGCACATGTAGTAGTCTTAGGAAGACATGTTTGTACAATACTCGGACTCCACTCCCAATAACTTCAATCATTTGAATGGGTGTCAGTAAGTAATATATATACTGCGCTTTAGCTGGTTGGTTGTAGTCTCATTTGAGGAATAAGAAATTTTATATACATAAACTGCTTAATAATCCATTTTATCAAAGTGGAGTATACAGCACATCAGACCATTTGGGCATTAGAACGAGATGGATAGCAGTGTTCCTATTGTGACACGCCCTTGATCCTTCTTATGAGAGCCTGGCGTTGTATTGATATAGCTGCCGGAGGGTGTTGCCCTTGACATTCTGTACACACGATAGGAGTTTTTTGACGTCTTTGTGTATACAATGCTACAATGTTGTACTCAGTTCCCTCAATCAAGGGGATGACTGTCTGGAAGTAGTTTTCCTACACATGATCTTGTAGGATATTGTCACTTGTTGCAAAATAATGTTTCATTCACAAAAACAGAACAATCATCCATATTATCAAAGTGATATACAGCACAACAGAGCAATTTGATGAATAAGAATGGGAGAGACCGTGGTGTTCATCATGTGATCATCCCTGTAAACGAAACAGTTTCAGGAAGTACACCATTAGATATGTGGGGTCAGTGAGAAAATCTTTGCTAGTTTGTACCACTAAAACAAAAAATGGTCGTCCAGTATCTTTCACTTGAAAAAAGAAGAAGATATATATGTGTTGCAATTATTGCTATCCCTCAAGGGCTTGCATTAACACCGTCGCCACTTTGACCATGATGAGTGTTGTCTGACTGAGATGAATGAGTAAATTTATTATGATTTTTTCTTGGATATGATCTGATGTGGGAATGACTAAGAAATAAGATTTTCTTTTTCTTATGATACATTTTAAGAAGTGTGTTGCCCGATCGTTTTTAATAAATCCCCGAAATTGTCACATACATGCACATAAAGTAATTATGTAAATATAAACTATAATTGTTCCAGATATATTGCGGCTATTTATTATTTTACTGATAATACCTTATTCATGTACTTCTAGAATTGGCCATTTAATCAGCGTTTGACCTTAACTGCATCATCTACAGAAGCATAAGATATTGCTAATTTTTTAGTGTTTTGAAGGTAAAGATAGCTTCCACTCCTAGTTTGGGCATTATAGTAATAAAGATTGGGACCTCTGCTTTTGAGCATAAAGTCAGCCTTAAGAACATCCTATTATTCGTCTGTGAATCGCACACCTGATCTTTAAGCCGCAAAGTGTTTTTTTTTTTTAATTTAAAGGTGGACGTACCGGTCGCAACGGCTTTCTCAGTTCGTGTTCATCCCATTCTTTGCTTTTACACTTTCGGCGATTTTGACATCCCTAGTTTTCTTTTGTAAATGTTATGGCTTTTGTGCAGCATGAATTTATAGAAAAAGTAATAATTTGTTTTCTTTTTTATTCCTGTATATGTGAGACTCAAGTCCGCTCAGTAGTCCCATCAAAAATGTTCAATAGAAGGTAACATAGGGGGGGGGGGGAATGCGATCGAGGTCGGTAGGTTTAGATTGGAATCCCGTATAATCCTTCAAATGTAAAACTCTCCTTAACGATGGAGCAAATTTCACTGCAGCAGAAATAATCTTCTGCCGTAGATGCGAGTCATTTGGCCCATCACCACCTAATGGTGATGAAAGTTGACTGGAGGTACTCAAATGTGTCTGATTCTCATGCATGGGATAATATATATAGCAAGAGAGAGAGAGAGAGAGAGAGAGAGAGAGAGAGAGAGAGAGAGAGAGAGAGAGAGAGAGAGAGAGAGAGAGAGAGAGAGAGAGAGAGAGAGAGAGATTAAATTTCAAACAGGAGATAAATGTATTTAAGAATAAGCGTCATCGAATACAAATACTCTTAATCCGTATTAACACTCAAATATACGATATTGAATGATCTATACTTTCCATTTAAAATCCTCTCCAGCAGAGTGATGCTTAGTAAGCCCTCTGTTTGTGTCGTTCACTTGTTGCTGTCGATCTGTATGTGTGTGGATTAATATATTTTTAGTTTGATTGAATTTAAAAGCTATTTATAGAAATTCGTTCAAAGAGTGTTTGTTTCTGAGCTTTCTTGAAATTTAAAGATTATCGTTTAGCACATATAATAAATTTTGTAAACATTTAACTTGAAACTTGTCTTTCTTTCGGTACGGTTTCTTTAATAAAAAAGTATTTTTTTTATATTAAAAAGTGTTACTATTGAATTTTTCTAACTTAAAGAGACTCTTAATGAGACTTTTATGCAGTTCAAACACGTTTATCACCTCTATTTTTGTTCATTTTAAAAAATAGCTTTGTGCTTTTACGTAAATAAATGTTTTCTGCAATTATCTGATTTGCATAGCACTAATTTGCAGTTATTTTCACCATAAAACTTTTTTCCTGATTTATATTTTTTAAAGCTCAATATTCTGCAATTTTATTAATTTCAAAAAGATTTTCTGCAATTTTATACATTTCAAAGAGCAACATTTTGCAGTTGTACTTTTTGCAGTTTTATATATTTATAGTGGCGTTTTGCAATGAAGGCCATTTCGAAAATCTTCTTTGCATTTTCTAAAATTTTGAAGCTCAACGTATTGTAGTTTTATGAATTTTAAAAAAAATTTTCTTGGTCTCATTCCGTTTGAGAGCACCTTTTTGCAGTGTATTAAATTACAAGTTTCCAATTTTCTTACTTCCAAAGTACATCTCTATGTAATTTTTTTTTGGGAGTTTTTTCCATTTGATCAATAACATGGCATCAGCCGCCAGTTGTAATACTACAGCTGAAGGGTCTTTTGGGCTTAGATATGACCGTCCAGGACAATTCGATGTTAACCTTCCTTCAGTTGAGGTTCTTTTTCTATGCCGACATCAACACCGAATTTTCTCGGATATTCGTTACACATCTTTGATTACCCCTTCACATCTGACAAGTTACAATACTCCCCGTCTCTGTTTTCCTTTATGTTTTCTTCGTGTCCACGACCGATGAGGGTAGATTTTTTTTTTTTTTTTGGCCCGTCCTGGTGTCGCACTCAAAAAAAAAAAAAAAATTGGTATTTCGCAAACTTTGACTGTTCTTGATTTTCGGAGGCCCTTGAACAATGTGGTATTTATGGCCACTTTTTTGTGCCCTTTACTGTACATGAGAACGTGCGCCCATGCACTCCCTATAGTATACAAGTGCACAATCTACATTATGTATTTTTTGCAATCTTTATAATAAGTAGTGAGTATTGGTGTTATTAATATACATTTTTCATTCTTAATTATATATATATATATATATATATATATATATATATATATATATATATATATATATATATATATATATATATATATATATATATATATATATATATATATATATATATATATATATATATATATATATATATATATGCACACACACGCACACACATATACAGAGGCTCCCATCCTTACGAACAACCGGGTTACGAAAATTCACAGATACGAAAAAACCTACCCATTATCTACCTGTGTATTAATGTATGTATTACTGTACTGTACTGTATTATTACATTATTATTACAGAGTTAAAATTTATTAATACTGCATGCTTTATGTTTTATGGTGTAGCTCAGTGTCTTTTGCCTAAGTACTGAACAGTACTGCATATGTATGTACTGTACAGTACTTTTGAGTTTACCTAAACACATCTCACGAACAATTTAATTTACAAACGGACATCTGGAGCCTAACTCATTGGGGAGTGTCTTATATATATATATATATATATATATTATATATATATATATATATATATATATATATATATATATATATATATATATATATATATATATATATATATACAATTGGCCTAATCTTCTTGTAAGGTGGGTGGCCGAGTCAAAGCACACACATTCATTGGAAGCTAATACACCCTAATCACTCCCTTTATCTCCTTGGGGTTATAAGTCTGTCACAATTTTGTGTAGAATAAATCTATATTACATTTCCATAGACTTGAGATAGAACTTTCTTAAGCCAATCAGTCATAGCATAAATATTGTAGTGACTGTTTAATACTGTGTTATGTCAATGTTAACCTCCCAAGACAAATATCCGCTATTAGCAGGAATGATAATAATGCAGTTAAAATAAAAATTTCCTACAGGCCCTTCATACTTGATACATACTCTCTCTCTCTCTCTCTCTCTCTCTCTCTCTCTCTCTCTCTCTCTCTCTCTCTCTCTCTCTCTCTCTCTCTCTCTCTCTCTCTCTCTCTCTCTCTCTCTCTCTCTCACACACACACACACACACACTGGTAAGGCAGTAGAATTAAAAGATAGGATTTACAACAGTAAGGCAGATATAGTAGCAATTACAGAGACTAAGTTGAGTGAGGACATAAACAGTGTCACAGTTTTTCCTAAGGGCTTCAGAATATTAAGGGTTGAAAGATCTGAGAGGACTGTTGGAGGGATAGCACTGCTCATAAGTGAAAGGATTCAAGTTGAAGAAATAAACTTGGCTATAGAAAGTAAGTTCAAGGAAGTTCTTGTTGCTCGCATAAATACCGGGTCAGAGAGCATTACAATACCTGTTGTATATAACCCACCAAGGAACCAGACATAGGCTAGAAGTTTATGAGGAAAGTCATATAGGTACTATTGAAGTCATAAGCTCAGTTGTTAACATGGCTCGGAGAGAGAAAATGTAGGATTTTGATTATGGGAGATTTTAATCATAAAGAGAAAGACTGGATAAATCTTGACCCACACAGTGGTGAGGACTCATTCGGGGCAAGATTCCTAGATTGCGTACAAGGGAATTTCCTACACCAACATGCAATGGAACCAACGAGGGCCAGAGGTGGGGATGAGCCATCACTACTTGATCTAGTATTCTCAGATAACATGTTGGATATTGAAAAAAATTGAGTATGAACCACCAATTGGAAAGAGTGACCACTGTGTGTTGTTGATGGAGTATATCATTGAAGATATTCTGCCTGAGAGTAGAGGCACTGAGGACATGAGGAGGAACTATCCGAAAGGAGATTACATCAAAATGCATGAGCTTTTTGCAGTTATTGACTGGAGAACCTTATTTTACAACAAATCTGTACAAGAAATGTATGACATCTTTTGTGAGAAATATGGGAAGATGAGTAGATTGCTGCATACCTGTCACCAAAGTAGGTGTAATTCATGCCAGAGAGAAATGGTTCGATAATGAGTGCAAAAGAGCTAAGGGAGTGGAGAGACAAATGCTGGAAAAGGTATAGGAGGAGAAAAAACATAAATGCCTGGCAAACCTACAAAAGAGCAAGAGATGACTACCTGAAGTAAAAGAAGAGAGGCAAAGAGAGACTATGAGAGGGACATCACCAGGAAGGCTAAAGAAACTCCCAAGCTTTTCCACAGCTTTATCAGAGGAAAACTAAAGGTAAAAGAACAGGTTTTAAGGCTAAAGAGAGCGGATGGAAGCATCACTGAGACGGATGAAGAGATCTGCAAAGAATTGAACAAGCAGTTTCAGTCAGTATTTACAGTAGAAAATACCCCACCCCCTCAGATTGCAGAGACAGAAGCTCAAGGGCCGGTATTAGAGAACATCAACCTGTACAGCCACAGAGGTATGCAAAGCGCGGTGATGGAGTTAGATGTTCATAAAGCTACAGGTCCTGATGACATATCCCCTCATGTACTTAAAAAATGCACAAACTCAATATCAGTGGCACTAAGTATCATATTTAAAAAGTCACTGGAGTCAGGGGAGATTCCAAGATGCTGGAAACAAGCAAACATGATACCTATCTTCAAAAAGGGAAGGAAGGATACGGCTCTGAACTATAGACCAGTTTCCTTGACCAGCATAGTTTGCAAAGTTATGGAGAAACTACTAAGGAAACATATCTCTCTTCCACTTGGATAGTTCAACTTTTTGTCAGTGAGGCAACATGGCTTCAGAGAAGGTAGATCAACAGTAACAAACTTATTAGAATTTTATGATGAGGTAAGCCGAATCTTACAGGAAAGAGAGGGCTGGGCAGATTGCATATTCCTAGACTTCCAGAAAGCGTTTGACACTGTTCCACATGGGAGACTTATTAGGAAGCTGCAAGCAATGGCTAGAATAGGTGGAAATGTCTTGGAATGGATAAAAACTTACTTAGAAGGAAGGGAACAGAGGGTTAGAGTAAGACACTCAGTGTCTGAATGGAGAAGAGTTAGTAATGGAGTTCCACAGGGTTCAGTTTTAGGGCCACTTTTGTTCCTTGTATATGTAAATGACCTACCAGAGTCTGTAAATTCATTCATGAATATGTTTGCAGATGATGCAAAGATTGTGAAGAAAGTAGAAGACGAGAACAATGGTAGAGAACTTCAGGAAGATCTAAATAGTCTGCATGAGTGGTCAGAAAAGTGGCTAATGAAATTCAATACTTCAAAATGTAAGGTAGTGAGAATGGGTACAAGTGCAAGAAGGCCCAAGCTTGAATACTCGGTGGCAGGAGTACAACTTCAAGAGACAGAAAATGAGAGAGATCTAGGAGTAAACATACTGGCAGATTTGTCTCCAGAAATACATATAAATGGCATAGTAAGGGCAGCATATGCATTCTTATCAGATGTAAGGGTAGCCTTCAGGCACATGGACAAGGAAA
>JAXCGZ010000232.1:27500-35000 GCA_037179515.1 Halocaridina rubra
GCCATTCTGTTCATATTACAGTTTCCCCCAACCTCACTCGTGGCTTCATTTTCGCATTTTTGACCTTCTGTGGTGTAGTTGGTAGCACTCTTGGCAAAGTAATTATGTGTCCTAGGTTCAAGTCCCGGTCAGGGTAAAAATTATTCATGTTTTTACATATGGTAATGTGCTTATTTGATTATTGTTGGTCCCGAATGAGATTGGGAGTTGAATTAAATGCGAAAACAGAGCCAAGAGTGAGGTTGGGGGAAACTGTAGTATGAACAGATAGAATGAGTTCATTCCTAGTATAGCAGATAACAGCTGTAAGCCTGCTGGCTAGTACAGTGGTAACATGCTGGCTTCGCATTCACGAGGTCGAAAGATCGGTTCCCGTCCAAGACCGAGAGTTTTAGCTGTTTTCTGGAAGGTACTGCTGTGGTTGGTCACCACAGTGGGGGGTTGGGGCTTGTAATGGAAATAAAGGTTTATTATTATTATTATTATTATTGATATTATTATTATTATTATTCTTATTCTTATTCTTATTCTTATTATTATTATTATTATTATTATTATTATTATTATTATTATTATTATAGACCTTCTGTGGTTTAGTTGGTAGCACCTTGGCATAGTAATTATGTGTCCTAGGTTAAAGTTCCGGTCAGGGTAAAAAGAATTCATGTCTTCACATATGGTATTGTGCTTATTTGGTTATTGTTGATCCCGAATGAGATTAGGAGTTGAATTAAATGCGAAAACGAAGCCATGTGTGATGTTGGGGGAAACTGTAATATGAACAGAGTGGCATTTCAGATAGAATGCGTTCAATCCTAGTATAGCAGATAAAAGCTGTAAGGTTTGTTTTCCTTTTAGACCTTCTGTGGTCTAGTTGGTAGCGCCTTGTCACAGTAATTATGTGTCCTAGGTTCAAGTCCCAGTCGGGATAAAAATTATTCATATATAATATATATATATATATATATATATATATATATATGAATCATTTTTTACCCCGACCGGGACTCGAACCTAGGACTTATGATTACTAAGTCAAGGCGCTACCACTACACCACATAAGTCCTAGGTTCGAGTCCCGGTCGGGGTAAAAAATGATTCATGTTTTCACATATGTAATGTGCTATTTGGTTATATATATATATATATATATATATATATATATATATATATATATATATATATATATATATATATATATATATATATATATATATATATATGTGTGTGTGTGTGATTACCTAATTGTGATTACCTAATTGTGTTTACGGGAAAGAGCCCAAAGCTCGTATCTTCCCGTCTCCTGATCGGTTCCATTTTTGGACTTAGTGATACTTATCATACCTGTCTTTAAAACTATGGATTGAGATAGCATTAACTACCTCCTCGCTTAGCGAATTCCAATTATCAACTACTCTTACACTGAAAAAGTATTTCCTTACATCCTGCAAACAAGTTTTCTTCCGAAGCTTCAAACTATGACCTCTAGTTCTAGAGCCAGCCATATCGAAATATCGATCCCTATCCACTCTATCATAACCATGAAGGAATTTAAAGACTGTCACCATATCCCCCCTTACTCTTCTAGCTTCGAGTGATGGCAAGTCTAATTCCCTCAGCCTCTCATCATAACTGAGATTGCGTATTTCTGGCACCAGTTTCGTGGCATGTCTTTGAACTTTTTCAAGCTTAGCTATGTGCTTTTTCAAGTGCGGATTCCAAAAGGGGGCTGCATATTCGAGTTTTGGCCTCACATAGGTTACATAAATATTTCTGAACATTTCCTGGTCCATGTGCCTGAAGGCTACCCTTACATTTGATAAGAATGCATATGCTGCCCTTACTACGCCATTTATATGTATTTCTGGAGACAAATCTGCCAGTATGTTTACTCCTAGATCTCTCTCATTTTCTGTCTCTTGAAGTTGTACTCCAGCCACCGAGTAGTCAAGCTTGGGCCTTCTTGCACTTGTACCCATTCTCATTACCTTACATTTTGAGGTATTGAATTTCATTAGCCACTTTTCTGACCACTCATGCAGATTATTTAGATCCTCCTGAAGTTCTCTACCATTGTTCTCGTTTTTTACTTTCTTCACAATCTTTGCATCATCTGCAAACATATTCATGAATGAATTTACAGACTCTGGTAGGTCATTTACATATACAAGGAACAAAAGTGGCCCTAAAACTGAACCCTGAGAAGACGAGAGATCAGCTTTTTGAGAGAAGATAGGTAATAAGATTTAGGAAAGACAGAAGGGGGAAGAGAGTTCCAGAGTCTGGAGGTAGATGGGAAGAAATAGTCTTTGCACCGACCGCTCCACGAACTACAAATCTTCACATAGTACCAGTGAGACGTGGCCACTTGGCAAGGGTTATGCGGCCTCGGCAGTGGGGGAGGGATGCAACTCGCCAACTCATCAGAGCAACGATGGAAGTAGTAGCAAAAGAAAAGAGAAAGGGATGATACCTTATGGCGAAGAGAAAGAAAATCCAGGTTAGAAGTAAGAGAAGGGTCATTAATGAGTCTGACTGCTTTAGATTCAACCCTATCAAGAAGATAAGTATAAGAAGAAGCTCCCCGGATGTGCGAGCAGTATTCTAAGCAGGGACAGATAAGACCTTTATAGGTTTTAAGTAGCTTTAAAGAGTTAAAATTATGACTAAAACGATACAGAACCCCCAATTTTTTGGATGCAGATTTAGAAATTTGCATTATGTAATTCCTACAAGACAAGTTAGAAGCTATATAGATTCCTATGTTGATAGAAATAAGAGGGTAAATTTCGTTCCTTTCGAAGACAATAGGGCTATCAAGAGGAGACGAAGATAATGAGATAGCCAGATACTGTGTCTTGGAGGCATTATATTTAACTAAATTTTGGGTGCCCCACTCTTATACCCTCTGCAAATCGGAGTTGAGAATAAAAGAAAGAGTGAAACAAGACTGATTGCGAGTAACAGATGAATTTTGTGAAGAGAAGGCAGAGGAATAATGAAGGGTAGAATCGTTGGCAAAGGCCTGAAGAAGAGAGGTAAGATGGGGGGACTGAAGAATATCATTGATGAAGAGAAGGAACAGAGTAGGTGAAAGAACAAAGCCCTGTGGAACACCACTGGTAACAAGGAATGGGTTAGATGTTGCACCATCAACAACTACAGATGTACAACGGTCAGAGAGAACACTGGAAATCAGAGAACAGAGAAGGGGTAAAGCCATAGGCAGGGACTTTGGCTAACAGAGCCTTGTGCCAGATTTTGTCAAAAGCCTTAGCGATATCCAGACCGACGACAAAGGATTCCCCATAATTGTTTAGAGAAGATGACCATACATGAGTAAGATATTGACAGGAGGTCACCAGTGGATCTTGCCTTGCGGAAGCCGTACTGGTGATGGGAGATAAGTGAGTTAGATTCAAGACGTTTCTAGAAGTGGGCATTCAGCAAAGTTTCGAAAACTTTAGCGATAGAAGAGGTTAGGACAATAGGTCTATAGTTTGAAGGTTTAGAGCGGTCACCCTTCTTAGGAACAGGTTGCACTAGAGCATGCTTCCAAGACGAAGGATAGATACTGGTTGAGAGAGTGAGACGAAAAAGAAGACATCTTAAAAAAAGTGTTGCTTGCTTTCTTGTGGCTAATTGTAGTGAAGTATAAAATCTCGTTGTAAATTAATTCCCATACTCTTTACTTGTGTACCCACTGTACATGCTGAGTCCACAGGGGGTACCATACGCTTATGTTATTTTCATCTATTTATTTCAATGAGATTTTGGTGAAAAGAAAGTGTACGAAGCACATTGCAAAGTCACGTTCTTGAACATGTGAACATGAATATAATAATAATAATATTAATAATTATTATTATACTTATAATAATAATGTTATTAATTATTATTATAATTATAATAATAATAATAATAATAATAATAATGATAATAAAAGTATTACAAAAATAATAATAATAATAATAATAATAATAATAATAATAATAATAATAATAATAATAATAATAATAATAATAATAATAATAATCTCTTCTGATATCTTTGTTAATCCTGGAATTCTGCCTTTCCCTCTTCTATGCGAGTGAAATCCCTAAATTCCTTTGGTGACGCATGTTCTCTACGTAATGACGGCTCGTAAGCTTAATGCTCAGTTTGATAAGCTGTTATATCGCGGATTATATTTTATATCAGATTGCGATACATATTTTTTTTTTTTTACCAACTCATGTATATAACTATGTAAGTTTTGTTTCTACCCGTATTTCATAATTTTACCATTTATTTCACTATTGTATATGAGATTTTTAGTGGACATTTTATATGTGCGCCTATAGATTTTTTTTTTTTTGGGGGGGGAGAAGTATATCAGATTTTGAGTGTGGATATTTTACATGTTTGCATGTCCTTGTTTGCTTATATTATATTTTGTGTGTGATTTTTGCGAGTGTATGACATTTTATGGGGATGATTTTATAATGTGTTAATATATTTGTTGCCGTATTTTCTTCGTAGGAGTGTATCAGAACTTTGATGGCAATATTTACCGTGTGTTTGTAAGTTTTTTTTTATGAGTGTGACACCAGGACGGGCAGAGATTATATTGCCCTTATCATGCCTGGGCACTAAGAAAACATAAAGCAAAGAACAACAGAGATGTGAAGGGAAAATAAGAGATGTGTAACGAATATCAAAGAATATTCGGTGTAAGGGTAGGCATAGAATGACCGATTATTGGTTTATTTCAACTCAAAGTAAATATCAAAGGCATAATCTAATGTGGCATACAAACGTATATTTAAAACATGTTTGTGAATGTAGTGTGACTAAAGACGAGTTATATTTTCTCGTATTTATGCCCGAAAATGTTAATATACTGTTCCACAGTTAACCTCGTGCATCTAATGGTGTACTCATTGAGAATGTGAAGTTGACGGGAAATAGCTGTTATACGAGGAACGCCTCTACCTTCTCCTTCCTCTCTCCAAGTGACTCTAGTGAAGTATAGAATGTACGAGCAGCAAAGAGCATTTGAGCTTGCCACACCATGGTATGGATACTGATTTAATTCTTTTTTTTATTGATTACTTAGTGTCTCAGTATACTATCTATGTGTATGGCCCCATTCCCTCTTGTAAGAGGGGTGGATGAGTCAAAAAACGCACTTTCACCACGATCCACACTTACCTCAACTATACCTCTTAGCTCCTTGGGGATAAAGGGTTGCTACATTTTCCCATACCACCTTGCTTTTGTCACCCAGAGGGAATGCGGGCAAGGATATTCTACAGTGAGGACCGACAGCAGCAGCTGGTTTACCCCCCACCTCTTCATCACATGGTATCTCCCCTCACAGCCATCCATCACAGTTCAATGAGCTAGCAGGTACGAGAAATCCCTTTGACCCTCGTTACCTATACACAATCTTCCTCCACTCATTCCTATCTCTTGTACGCTCTCTTCCCTGTTCTACTGACATTCCACGTGCATCTATTGCCTTTTTCACGCCACCCATCCATCTCATTCTAGGTCTTCCAGTTTGCATTACTTCAAACCACTTCTGCATTCAACACACTCTTCGCTATTCGTTCATCACTCATCCTTTCCATATGTTCAAACCTACTCAATACTCTCTGCACTAATCTATCCGACAGCTTTTTTCAACACCCTGACCTCTTTATTTCTTACTTTATCTATTCTAGATACACCAATCATGCTTCCCAAACACCTCATCTCTACTACATTCACCTTGTTCTTTTCATCCTCTCTTGTATTCCAAGTCTCTTCTCTATACAATGCTGTCGTTACAATCACACCTTCATATATCCTTCTCTTTGCATTTATTTCTCATCACACTTTTAAACACACCTAGACATTTTCTTGCTTCCTTCACTCACTGACTTACCTCCGCATCCTCTCATCCATTCCTTATTACATGCGATCCCAGATACTTTAAACTCTCAGCTACTTCAACCAACTCCCCAATCACTGATACAATCAAACTGCCAACATTAACACATATTTTTCCCCTAGTCAGGATTCGAGCTTTTTATGCACTTGGCAATCCATCACTGAGCTGCCAACTAACCCACTGAAGGTTCTTTAGAGGGAAACCTCTCAATTATGACTAAAGGTAGAAATTACACACACTCTTCTCAGGGTCTGTGCACACACACACACACACACACACACACACACACACACACACACACACACACACACACACACACACACACACACACACACACACACACACACATATATATATATATATATATATATATATATATATATATATATATATATATATATATATATATATATATATATATATATATACTATTCTTTGATGTTGTGCCCGCCAACTCAGGGCATATATATATATATATATATATATATATATATATATATATATATATATATATATATATATATATATATATATATATATATATATAAACGCGCGTGCGCGTGCGCGTGCTCATACTTAAATATAATATTTCGTCATTGTTCACTATTTTTGCAATACTCATTCTGTGATGTGAACTTGTGAAGCGGTTTCTTCCAGTTGTTTCTGAATTACGTTGGAAACTTGCTTCCTCTCTCTCTCTCTCTCTCTCTCTCTCTCTCTCTCTCTCTCTCTCTCTCTCTCTCTCTCTCTCTCTCTCTCTCTCTCTCTCTCTCAGAATGACGTAACTCCACTGCGATAAGACAAATACATGACTAAGCCATTCATTCTTTAGGTATTTTCTTTAAGGTTGGGTTAGATTGCAGATGATAAGATTTTTTTTTTTTTTTTTTGCTGAAGACGAATTAAGGGAAATTAATACTTCGTAGCAGGACGTCATAATTTCGGTTTAGATAAGTAGTTTGCGAGGGGAATAGACAAAGGAGTAGTGAATCCCTCCTTTTCCTACCCATTTATTCGACTTAAAATACACGTTTGGCGTCCGGGTCAAAGCTGAACCTTTTAATCTTTGCAACGGGAATAAACTCGTACATGAGAGAAGAATCTCAGTTCCCTCATTCCACCCCATTCAGTCGACTTTTGATTTACACTTGGAATGTCCGAGTCAAAACTTAAACCTTGACTCTTTTCGAGGGAAAACTACTAAGTAGGAAAATTCCAGCTCCCTCAGTCCGCCCCATTTTGTCGTGTTTCCAAATAAAATTGGAGACACTGAGGAGGAGGTCTCGCTCCCCCCCCCCCGCCCCTCGAAAAATTGCACATTCTTTCATTTTGTGAGTCTTCCTACGTTGAATTTAGAGAAAGAGTTGACAAATGTTACGTGATAGAAGATGCAGAGTGGTGCCGGCCCCCACTGTTCCTCGAAAAATTGCACATGCTTTCATTTTGTGAGTCTTCCTACGTTGAATTTAGAGAAAGAGTTGACAAATATGACGTGATAGATGATGTAGAGTGGTGCCGTAGGCACCACTCTACATCATCTATCACGTCATATTTGTCAACTCTTTCTCTAAATTCAACGTAGA